>JASCZI010000391.1:15893-47221 GCA_036250425.1 Stylosanthes scabra
GGGAACATACTAGTCAACTGCTTTGATAGACAGAACCATGTGTTCGAAGTCCGAGAAATGCCGAACGGTGTCGAGTACACAGTAGACTTGCGTAGAAGACATTGCGACTGCGGTGAATTCCAGGTGGACAGGATTCCATGCCGACATGTAGTTGCATGTTGTTCTAATCAGCGACTTGATTGGCATAGCTATGTGCACGACGTTTACAAAATGTATCAGATTCGTAAAGTCTACAGAGCCAAGTTTCGGTCGTTAGGCAACCCGTCTATGGGACTGTGTACGAAGGGCCAAGGTTGGTCCCTAATCCTGCCCTTAGGCGAGTAGGGAAAGGTCGTCCCAAACAAACTAGATATCTGAATGAAATGGACTCGCGAGATTTGCATGCGCCACGACGGTGTAGGCTGTGTGGTGTTGAGGGTCATAGTCGCAGCAGATGCCCCCACAGTGATGGGCCTAGTGCAGGTGGGTCAGGTTCCCATTAGTGTGCCCATTCCACAGGTTTGTGACTAAACGATGCCTTATTTTGCAAAGCATGCTTATTGTACTATTTATGAGTCTTGTGTAAAGTTATTTCTTATTATAACTGTGCTTCTGTGTTAGTTTGAATACACCGATCGTAATTGCATGTTATTATGTAATTGCAGTGTGCAGAAAAGAGCCCAAGCCCAACTGATCATGGAGTTGAGGAAACATCAATTTATGTATTTCACAAGTGATAGTAATGTGTGTGTTTCTGTCGTTTACTCGTGTATGCGAGTTATATGCAACAAAACTTTATGGACCCTTTATATAATTATGTATTAACGTTCCCTGTGCTTTTCTTCAAATGGAAAAAACCTGGTATTTCATATTCGCACAATATATTTGACCTTCAGATCGAACGAACCTGCTAATACATATTCTCACAACATATCTGATCTTCAAATCGGAAAAACCTGCTACTACATATTAGCACGATATATTTCATCTTCAGATCGACAAAACCTGCTAATTCATATTCTCACAACATAACCAAACTGCGAACACAAAATGACGACAAAATCCTATTCGACCTAGATACATCATCAAAGTTCTTTAAGCAAAGTACACTATCAAATGTTACATCATATTCATGAATTACTTCTTCTTGCCAAAAAGATTCGATACGTTCTTGACCACTCCAGAAGCCCCTTGCTTTAAAGTTTTGGTAGACCAACCCGACGGAGTGAATCGATTTGGACTGCGCTGGGAATGTTCAGTCCTTAGATCGTAACCCTTTCCAGCCAACTTTGGTGTGATTATTATTATTCTAAACAACTCATGACCCTAATACATATATAAAAAAAAAGTAAAAACCATATTATCATCAATATCTTCTACCTAACCAGTCATCACACAACACTAAACCATATCCATAATAATAAAACTAATTGGAATTATACGTAGATAAAAAGTAAAAACTATATCTTCAACGGCTTAAAAATAAAAATAATTATCGTTGAATGCTAATCTATGTCAATAATAATAAAACTAATTACGATTACTCTTATTATAAACTACCCATAACTCTAACATATATAAAAAAAATAAAGATTATTTCTTCAATAACTTCTACCTAACCACTTATCACAAAACACTAAACTATATCAATAATAATAAAACTAATTAGGATTATTATAATTTTAAACTATCCATAATCCTAACATATATATATATATATATATATATATACAATAACAAATGGGTACTTTATTAGCTTCTAACTAACCAATTTACACCCCACATACAAAACTACACTACTAAACTATGTCAATAACAATAAAATTAATTATGATTTTTATTCTGGTGACTAAAAACTAAAAAAAAAAACTACATTAATCAATTATTTTATAATTTTAGACTATTATCATATCAATTATTTTATCCTACATTAAACAATTTACATGCACTACACTCATTCACTACGGACCAATCTTCAACACTAATTAATTTTTTTTCCAACCCTAAACCATATAAATCAGTCAATAATATAAAAACTAATCCTAACATATAAAAAACTAATTAACATAGATATAATTTATCTATTTCCTAATCCTAACTTATAAAAAAAAAGAGCTAACCTTCTTCAATCTTCAATGGCGGCAGTGAGTGAGCTCCAATACCTATTTTGGTGTGAATGGGAACGAACGAAAGTGACAAAAGGTTGGTGTTATTTCAATTTTTAATAGGCCATTCTTCATCCCCAACCGTTGGATGAAGTTTGGTTAAGTCCCAGCTATTGGATCTTCATTGATCCGTGGCTTTTTTTTTTTTTCAAGTTAACACAGAATCCGTCGTTGACGCATTCATGAAGGATGAGAGCCACACGATTGAAGCCTTGGCTGATCTGCACCGTGAGATCACTCCTTTTTAATTTTTTTTTTTATTTTTTTGAAACCAAATCCGTGACTGACAGATTGTGAACGATTGGCAGCCACAGGATACTCTATGTTTCCTTCATCTCAGCCGTCGGATTTGTTTATTTATTTAAAATAAAAATTAAAAAGCGTAGAATGCGTCATGTACGCATTGTTGACGACATAAACTTCCAAAATACAATCCGTGGCTGACGGATTCTTCTAAACCCTAATGGCTGCGCCATATCAACGCAAATCACCATTTGACTCACGTAACATGGGATTACACCCCATGTTACGCCATATTAAAAATAATTCTCGGTTAATTGAAGTACTTAGCTAACTCTTAACACAATTGTATTAACTATAACACCAAATAACACTAGTACTGCATATATGTGTGTTTGTACAATTAAATAGTTTTGATAAATAAATAGAATGATGCATGGGGCTTGCAATTAAAGTCAGGAAACCCAGGCCCTGAGCAATGTCACATGAATTCCGAGGCATGAGAACAGAGAAAGGGAGTTTGCATTGGCATTATATATATGGATTAACACATACATAGATACATAAAAGTGGTAACAATGATAAGCATCCAAATTTCAATAAATGCGCGAGGTGGTTCGGATTCTTTGTCTCCATTGGAAATCTCTGACCCAGTAAAGATGCGTGTTCCAGAAACAATCATAACTATTGCTTATTTTTATAACTTTTGCTGCCAACCAAGTAGAATGCTTGTAATTGTTCTCCTAATCAATACACACATACATAGTCATCTTGAGTTCATCATCAATTGATTATTAGCTCACTTGTAATTATTTTTCTGTTTAAGTAAATATTGTAAGTTTGATTTTCATCTTGTATCCGCAAATAAAAGTCAGATCTATGACTCATTAATCTTTGAACTGGCTGATTAAGGAATATTGCGGAAGGAAATTAAAAAAAAACATAATGTAAGAAAATTTCAGAATTATTAATTAGGCGAGAATTGAAACGAAATTCAAAGATAGAGGTTTTCAATCTTTGAGTTTTCAGAGAGATTGCACGCTTCGTACGCTGTCTAAGGTTGCGTGGTTTCCTTACTTGAGGCATTGATTCTTCATTTAAATAATAATTCAAGAGTTTCGTTACAAGCTAGGAATCTTCATACATTTCTCGTTTCATGATTATTAATAGATAAGAACACTCTATTATTTTATGTATATATTTGCAAGTACTAATAAATTCTAAGCATCACGCTTTGGGAGATAACTTTTGCAGTTGGATAAGGGAACAATAATGCGTATGGCTTTTTTTTATTTTTTAAATATATTTCATATTTACTATTTTATACAAAAATATAAATATAAATATGAAATTTTATTATTTACTGAATAAATCGTAGCACGTATAGAAGAAATTAAATTTTGATTTATACTTCTATAAAATAGGTGTTTTATTAAAGGCTTTGTAACGAGGTAAAAACTTGTATATAATTGCTTGGTGAAGTCTAGCATGTAGATTGCAATTTTGTATCTACATACGTAGACAACATCTGTTAGTTGTTTGATAGGATGAATTTATGGACCCATAAAAAATATTAAGGAATCAGGAATAACCGGTTGAACGGGTTTACTTTTGCTGAGATTATCCTTGTTGGGCTTGGACTTTTTTTGGTAGGTTAGCATTCAAGTTGGTTTTAGTAGTGGCATTGTGTAGGTTAATCATAAAAATCGATTGGAGGGTGAAAGTGAAAGGCAAGGAAACCCAATGGGGAGTTTGCGATCCAATGGGTTGATATTGATTTCAAAACTTTGTTTGAGAAAATTGAAAACAAGATAAAAAAGAGTGTGTGTGGGTGTGTAAGGTGTGACCATGTGTCACACATATGTCAAAAAAAAAAAAAAAAACGTAAAAAAAAAAGAAATATGGAAAAAAAAGTATTCTTCCTTAGTTGAGAAGAAGAGGCACAATAATGAAATAGACAAAATAAAAACCTATAACTATTTTGTACATATACATGTATAAAACAAAATGAAGCATTGTTTATACTTATAAAAACCTTAGCAGAAATAATTCTTTAGACTCACAAAATATTTCTAGAAATTGAACGAGGAGTAATTAATGTTTCTTTTTAATTGTAACAGTGACATTGACCTGGATTAATGTTTGAAAATGGACATTGATACAAATCATTCTTTGGAAAATTAATTTTGACTAAAATTGAATTGGTGTAATTTGTGTTGGGATATTTTTTGTGAAATATGTTTTTGAAAAAATAAATTATATTTAAATGATATTAACCAAAATCATGTTAAAATGTAAATTACTAAAAAGAACATAATTTATATAATTCTTGTAAAAGATATATATTATTATATGTAATTTTTAAAAATTATAAATACTATTATATAAATATAATATATAGTAACATAAATGTATTAAATAATATATATATATACACTCTAAGAAAGCATAAAATAAATATAAGATTTTGGCTCGTATAAATTGACATGTATGATAAGTTATTATAAGATTAGGATTTTTTTATTGTATCACTGTACATTTCTATATATCCATTTTCTTTTATTTTGATTTTTGTGTTAGAATATACTATTTATGTGCTATACATAACTGTTTTTATATAATCATATTTATATTTATATGTTTTATGAATTTTTTTTATTGATATTTATATTTTTCGTGTTGTAAATGAGATATATGTAAGTTACAACTATGCATGTAACATTACTTATCTATATATTTTCTAAATCAATTTTTTGTGCTAAAATCATCTATTTAAAGTTGGCATGAGAAATAATTATTTAGACTTGCTTTACATTGATTATCGTGTTAACTTAAAAGAAGATGATTCGATTGATACGATAATTTTTCAATTTCTTCTAGCCTAAATAACTTAATAAAATTTTAATGATAATCCAATTGCAATATAAGTAATGATAATTTTTTTAAAATATTGATGAATAAACAAAATAAATATATTTAACTTTTCATTTTTTTCTCTTTATTCTAAAACCATTGTTGCGGACCGGTCCCGCTCAGAATATGAGGTAAGGTCCAAAGAAGCAAATAAGGATTATATCCTAATAAAATAAGGTAAAATTTTAACAAAATTTTATGATAATATTAATCACCTAACAGGAGACAATATTCCTTTTTTTTTTTTATATATACACTATAGCACAACACAAATTACACTCACACACCTATTTAAAAATTCTCTTTTTCCATCAAAGAGAGCCGAACCTTGTGTGACACACGTTGAGGCAAACTAATTTGCTATTAGGACAAACCTTCGCCAAGAGGAATCCTAATCTTACCTCTTTATTGCATCAAGCACTAAGGTATTGTTTAGTTGGATTGCAAATCAAGGGAAAGAAAAGGGAAGGAAGAAGAACGAGGGAAAACTAAAATTTTCCTTTATTTGTTTGAAAGGAAAACTATAATGAAAAAGTATTACAGTTGAAGAAAAGATATAGGCCCATTAAAAGTTTTCCAACTAAATATGAACGAAAAAGTGAGGGAAAATTTGCTAATATTACCACTTTCCTACATTACTGTTTATAAAGAAAACAAAAAAAAGTTATTTTTTTTCACAATATTTGTAATATGAATAGAAGCACTTTCACTCTTTTTATTAAAATAATAATAATAATAATAATTTAATTTAATTATTGATTGTGTTAATATATTTATTATATTGTATTTATCTTGAATAACTAATTACATTAATATGTTTTATTTTATTTCATTTTATTAATAAAATAATCTTTCGATACTAAAAAATATTTAATTTTATTTATTTATTTTAACTAGGACAGAATTTTGTTTTGAAATAACACAAGGATAAAAGAAAGTCATTTAATACTAATATAGTTTTCTTTCCTTTTAATTTTTTTTACAACAAAAAAAAAGTTATTATTTCTTTTCTTTCCTTTCCTTCTATTTTCCTTTCATCCAAACACACGAGGAGAAAATAAAATTCTATCTAAATTCTTTCCTTTAACTTCCCTCTTTTCCTTTATACTTCCTTCCTTCCAATTCTTTCATCCAAACGGACCCTAAGAGCTTTCCAACCCTTATTTAGTGACTCTTATAGCCGGTAAACCATATAATAAACTCATTCATTTTATCGCCATCGAAACCTTCGGCACGCCAAGAGTCCTGATCCTTGAAGGTACACCTCCTTTCACCGTTAAGTGTGGAGCTCTATTTTGAAAACAAGAAAAACCAGGGGCGGAGCTAGGCTTAGTTGTAGGGAGGGGCCAAGATTTAATTTTATAACAAAAAAGGGTAAAAAGTAAATTTTAAGGGGGCTAAATTTAGATTTACCTATAATTTAGGAAGAGAGGTTGATGTTTGGGGGGGCCATTGCCCCCCTTATCATATATGAGGCTCCGCCCTTGTGAAAAACTATACCTCATTCGTTCTTTTAGATATATGTTGAATAATCACACCTCTTAACACTTGTCAGGCTTGGTTAGTTCACTTGACCTCCCAAAAAATCCAAAAACTCACGTATATAACTAAAGGGATGTGTGATGTGTTTATCAGATACTATAATTTATTTCTCAAATTTTGTTTTTAAATTAGAAGATTTGAGTATCATGTAATTTACTTACAATATCGTAAATAAAATAATTTGAAATATTTTACAATCACCACCAAATTGATATAGTTTCCGTTGGGTATCATAACCAAAACCCATAGAGAATTAAAGTAGAGAAGTAAGGAAAAACAATAACACAATCAGAACAAAAGAGACCACGACCCTTACCAAAACGATAACCAAAAAAATATTATGAAAAATATTACACTACAATACTTTCTACTCCGACACCATGCACTCTCACACACTCTCAATTACTACATGCTCCATACTCTTACAAGAGGAGAACTCTAAAGTACAAGAAGAAATTTAAAAGTCATATAATGTGTATTGACTTGATGCACTTAAAACTCTTAACTTAAGCCTCTATTTATAGCATAAAGGCTCACCCACACTTCAGTCTTAGTGGCAGATAGTTAGCCAACTGCAACTAAAACAGGGCTGTGCACGAATCTAATATGGGTATTTTTCTATTCGATCCGCACTATTTTTTATCGGATCAAATCAGATACAATATCCGCATTTTTTACCTTCGTATATAATTTGATTCGACTGCGGATATATCTGCAATTAGAGAAGCTGAAAAAAATTGTTTGCTTAAAAAAAAAACCAAAAACCTTATTTCCATCCTGTTTTTCTCAATTCACTGATTTCCCAATTCTCACAACTCATTATCATTAAAGTAGCAAACTATAAATTAAAAAATAGTTTATCAAAATTAGAAAATGAAATTAGAACATAGATGAAGATGAACAACTTAGAACATAACAGATTTGATCAGTTGTAGATGAACAGCGCAGATACGACTAACAGCAAGGGTGACAACCAAAGACGATGTAGTGCCGTGTAGAGACGACACGGAGGGAGCGAGCAGGGACGACCACAAGGAGACACGTAGAGACGACTTGGCGGCGGCGGCGAGCAGAGACGACCACATATTTGGCTATCAGAGCCGACAATGACGCGTTGATAAGAAACAAGATGCAGTGGCGATTAGGGCCAATGAAGATGCGACAATCTTCGACGAAGTGGCAGCGTTGAGCTTCGATGAACAGGCAGCGTTAAGCATCCGCCTGTGTTGGTGGTGTCGATCGGTTGGTGGTGGTGAGGAGAATCAGTGATAAGTGACGACTCGTGGGTAGCGGCAGCGGGGAAGGGATGATAGGAAGAGAGAGGAGACGGTGAGTCGGTGGTGATGGGATGATGGACGTTGAAAGGTTAGGTTTTGTGAAGGAAAATGCGTGAATTGTGGTGAAGGAAAAGGCGTGAATTGGTTATTGTGATTTTGAATAAGGAGTGTGCGCTGTGTTTGAAGGCAGCTATCAATTAGGATTTGTTTGGTTGGAAGGAAAGAAGTAGGAAGGAAGGAGTAGAAAGGAAGGAAGGGAAAGGAAAAAAATTGAATTAATTTTTATTTTTCTTTGATATGTTTGGTTGAAAGGAAAATGGAAGGAAAGGAAAGAAAATAAAAAGTAATTTTTTTTGTTTGGTTGGATAGAAAATTAGAAGAAGAGAAAAGTGTTTTAATATTAAATTACATTTTTAGCCTTATATTATAAAAAATATTCTATCTTTTATAAATTATTATTTAATTTTAAAAAATAAAATAATATAATCAATAATTAAATACACTTATTATTATTATAAAGTTTTTACTGTTATTATAAAATGAATATATTGATTGTCAATTATTAATTAATTTGAAATAAATAAAATAAAATAAATTTTATATCAATAATAAAAAAGCAATATAAAAAAAATTAAGAATGGATTTAGAGAATAATATAATAAAGTAATAATGATAAAAAGAATGAAATAGGAAGATGCCAAAAAATCATAAAAAAACAAAAAAAAAAGAATGGAATGGGAGAATTAAGATGATGAGAAGAGGGTATTATAGGTAAAACAAATAAAATGGCCACTCATCTCTCATTTTTCGTCCAGGATAGGAGGCAAAGAATCTTTAGTGGGTCCCACTATATTTTGTATGCTGTTTCAGTTTTCCTTTTTATTATTCTTCTCAAACAAACAATGGAAAAATACAATCTTCCTTCCCATTTTTTTCCTCTCTTTTTCCCTCCCTCACTTTTCCACTCAAACAAGCAAGCCCTTAGGGTTTCATAAACATAACATTTATTTTTTTATTTTTATTTATTTATTTGTTTATATGTGCGGATCCGTGGATCTTCGTATCGGATGACAGATATCAAGAGCAAATCCGCTATCCGATCATATATATGTACGAATCGAATTGTGGTTTATCATGATATGCGTATCTTATCCGATCATTGCACACCCCTAAGCTAGAATGGGTGCTATTAAACGATTTAACGGCAATGGTTATTAGTTGTTGGTGTATTATGATTCGTATTACTTTTTATTAGATCATTTCTGGCAATTTTATTAACCACGCGAGTTTCTTTGTTCTAATTTTTTGTTTGCTTTTTTATTTTAATTTCATCGAATATTTGGTTTTTTTCTCTATATCATAACCAGTAATTTTTTTAAAACTTTTTGTCTTATTTATATTCAAAAATATTTATTTAAAATACTCATTAAAATAATATTTAATCCAACTGCAAAGTTAAGTGAATAAAAATATGCGTGAATTTCACAATAAGACAAAATTACTTTATTTAACTTAAATTCAAAATTTTTTATATGTAAAGTTTATAATTATATATTTATTATATCTAATATTACTTAATTACACAAATATTTTTATTTACTTTAAGAGTAATTAAACACTTTTTTTACATGAATCGGATAATATTTAACATTAGACATTATAACATCACAAACTCACTCACACTACATGCTAACACGCACAACACTTAGAATTTCCATCCTGCCATCTACACTATTTAGCCTTTTCTAATTAAGTTTCAAATATGGGTAAATATATTAAGAGGCACCAAAATTTGCCACTTCAATTAAAACTTCTTCTATAGACGTGCGATGATTAAACACTTATTTATTTATTTTTGGGAGAGTTTCCTAGGCCCGGCAAACTCGGACTAATTCCTTACGCCTTTTTGAGTGCGTTCTCTTTTTTAGGGTTTGATGTGGTCACATCTCCTTCTGCATATATGTCACCCCAAGATTTGAATATGAAACTAGACACTTAATCAATTCAAACCATTTACTACTTGTGATACGCGACGTGGTTAACATTTATTTTCTTATTTTGCTAATTTTCTCATTTTGAAGAAATTTTTTAGGCCATGAAATTTTTTAAGAGTTGTTTAATTAATTTTTATCCTCCAAAGATTTTGGTCCACCCGACCTGCCTCACTTTTTAACTTGGCCCTGGCTGATATTTTATGTCCCCTAATTGAGGCCACTCAAACCCAAGAATAATTGTGGACTTATTCAATGTGATAGAAACTAGTAAAGTTCATGTAATGCTAAAAAAAAAAGTCATGTAAATTTGCACACGTAATATATATATATAAAATGCTATTTGTACAAGTATTATGACTAACCAAGTCCTAACCAAGCACTCCAACTCAAACAAATCTCGCTCTCATTAACGCGCATGCGAGTACGCAGTCTCAAATGTAACTGTTCGATCAAAAAGTACTTCTGCAATCTCCTTCATTTAAATAGAAAAAAATGCTCATTTTTCATAATTCTTCCACAAAACTCTTCATCTTCAAGAACCTCATTTGCAAAATGAACACTAGCACTGCATTCTACTCACCAAACCGATAATCAGAAACTTCAAAAACGAAAGTAAAGATTGTATACTCTAGTTGCATTTCCTGTTAGTAATCGCCACTAGAATCATGTTCTATGTTTATTTTGGTTATATTTAGGTTAGGTTTGGTGTTATATTTTTGGATTCACTCTATTCTGAAACTCTAATTCAATTTCGTTTAAGAAATCACCACTGGAATCTTGTTCTATTTTTATGTTGGTTAGATTTAGGTTAGGTTTTGTGTTACATTTTCGCAATCACTCGATTTTTAAACTCTGATTCTGTTTAGTTAAAGAGATTGGCATTGGAATCATATTCTGTGTTTATTTCGGTTAGATTTAGTTTAGGTTTTGTGTTACGTTTTCACATTCACTCTATTTTGAAACTCTAATTCAGTTTTGTTAAAGAGATCGCCACTAGAGTACTATTTTGTGTTTATGTTGGTTAGATTTAGGTTAGGTTTTGTGATACATTTTCCCATTCACTCTAATTCAGATTCGTTAAAGAAATCGCCACTAGAATACAATTCTGTGTTTATTTTGATTAGATTTAGGTTTAGTTTTGTGTTATATTTTTGCATTAACTCTATTTCAGTTAGATTTAGGTCAAGTTGACAGCACATGTAAAATTGCACCATGCCTAGGCGTGGTTTTCCTTGAGTTTTTCCACACATAGGCGTGGTCTTTTGGCACTCTAGGGTGTTCTTTTCATCCCTAAGCTTGGTGGTTCATGCTCCAATGTGTTGGTTTCTTCTTCCTCAAGCTTCCTATTTCGCTTCTTTCTTCTTGCATTTTCTGTAAACAATTAAACAAATACTCAAAACTATTTTTAATGGATATATGAATTTATTTGAGTATTAATCTAATTAGTGACTAAAACCGTTAAAGATGCACACACATCACCTACAGTACAATTTATCTTTCCTCTAAATTTGTTGCACAAGACATAACATTATTAAAATCTACAGCATCAGTTTCCCTCTCTTTTTGTTCTTTATACTCAAAAGACAATTATCGTATTGTTTAACAAGTTGGATCAATGGAATCTTGGGCGTAATAAACTTGTTAAAAAAAATAAATGCTTTGACTTCTTTGCATATTTTTCATACCAGCCCAGAAATGCTCATCAAGATAAATTGAAACCCATAGATGACGATCTTCATAAAGTTCTATTAAAAGAAATAAAAAATGTAATTAGAACCAAAATCTATAGTCTTTTAAAACCCAAACATAATGTATTTTAAAACCGAAATAAGTAAAACTAGTAATTAATAAAATTCAAATGAAGCAAAGAAAGAAATGTTACCTACAAGCCACTTATTCCTACCTAGACTATGCTTACTAAGAAACGATTCCCAATTTCTTTAAAAAATATCTTTTGAAATATAGGACCATACAATATGACTCATCAATTGTTTAATGTCAACATGTCCCTTGAGTCCATTTAATTTTTTAACAATATTCTTCATAATGTGCCAAATACACCACCTATGGATTGTTCTTGGCATACAAACTTCAATAGCGATTGGCATAGAAGGACATTGATCGGTAATAATATATTTTGGTGGCTTCCTTCCCATACAATGAAGCTAACAATCATATAATCATTTGAATGATTCAGTGTACTCATTCTTCATTAGAGCACATTCAAGGAGTATAGAATGCCCATGATAATTCACATACACCAACAAAAGAAGCAAATGACAAATCATTCATGTTTATGATGGAAAAAAAGAGTGAAGAGTTTGTTACAAAAGCCGCACAATGATAATTTTTTACTAAAGGCGTGTGACAAAAATAGCTTGATTAGCACTTGATTGGTTAAAACACTTAATCACCTAGTATTCTTATATATATAACAAAAAGATAAAAAAAAAAACAAGAATAATTTATATACACAATCTAATATGTCTCTTTAGTATTTATGCACCATATATCTCTTTTATTCACACCACAACGCAGCACCCAAATTGCTGCCGTTTATGTAACCGCTACTAAAAGGAAGGACAATAGCGATACTCCAACAATTTTCGAATGAACACGTGAACAGCGAGCTGATATGATTTAGTGACTGTTTTGAGTATAATGGTTGCAAAATCAGATTTTTTTAATGTACCATTAACTCATTTTATTCTCAATTCTTACATGCGAAAGCAAAGTGAAGGGCACGAAACCACCCTTCTTTCTTCCCGAGCCTCATTCCTTTCATATATATAGACATCAAATACCTATTTTTGCATTTCCCTTTTTGTTTCATCCTTCTTTCTTTTTTTTTCTACTCGAAAAAATGTTGAGTACTTTTATAGAAAAACTACATAGAAACTAATAAAAATGTTGAAATTTTTCCTTAGTATTAAATTTCCATGTCAAGTGTGAGTGTAACATTGCTCTTAGACTTAAACATTAAAACATTCCTTCATATTTTTGTGCGGTTAAGTTATCTTATCGTTAGGATTGAACTAATAAAATCATAGATTTAATAATATCATATAGTTTTTTATCTTGATAAACCTATAGAAAATATTGACTAAAGTTGTATCTAAGATTGGACCTTTGCATAAAAATGAATCTTGATTCTTGAGATTCAAATTACACTATTTGGGTCCTTGAAGTTGAACTCTATACACTATACTAGACCCTTAGCCAATTTCTGACACCAAATTGAAGATCTAGCCTACCCACAGTCATAGCTATGGTTTGATGGAATTGCAACATCGTTGCACTTGTAGCCAAATGAACAGTAAATGATGTCAAATTTATCAAATTAAGTTAAGACTCTGAACCATTTTGAACTCTTATTTTTATAACTATTGTTAGAATAATATGATCGGTTAATATATTTTATAGTTATTAGTATGATACATTCCATTGTTTTAGGATCTTAGATATTATTGTTATGATTCTCTTTTTTACCTATAAATAGTTGTACATTATAACTTGTTATATACAATCCTAATATACACAAAAACCTTCTCTATTGTGTCATCTCTCTCTTTTTCTATCATGGTACGTATCATGAACTTTTGGTTCCTTTTTTTTTTCAGTTTGACGAGAAATGATTAGTTTTGGTTTCTTCTTTCTTCAATTTGACAAAAAACTGTGCGTTAACTTACTTTTCCTCTCTTCAGCTTGTTTTGTCTCCTTTCGGGTCTTCTGTTTGTCACCATCTTCCACCAACCATCACATATTCTGACTCCTTACGCCGTCCCGAGTATTTTGCAACCAACCTCGTCGTCGAAATCCACTGGACGCGCCGCCACAAGCCCGCTATCTCTGGTTGGTTTGTTCATCCTTCCAGACGTGATCTGGACTGTCCGATCTGCAAGCAAGATCAATGCTGCAGATCTTCTGACTCGCGCGTCCCTCATAAACTGGTAGCGACCTGCGTCGCGACCCACTTCTATCCGAGTTGGTCCGCGCCTTGACCCTGGCCCAGATTACCAACCCGTGTGTCCGACCCATTTTCCTCCGTGTTGACCAGCGTTTGACTTCTTGTTGACGTGTTTCTTCGAGCTTGCTGACGTATCAAACATACGTGATACTGACACGGCATCTTAGTGGGACCCTTCCCAAGGGTTTTGGTGAGATCTTTCCATGTTTGTCCTCTGTTTCATCCAATTATGCTCCGATACTGTTGTTTCTGTTTTCCATGGTGGTTTATTAATGGAGAAACCAAATGTTTTTCAGCCAATTCTTGTTATTCTTAATGGCTCCAACTACAGTCATTGGGTTAAAGCAATGCGATGGTTCCTCAAAGGCCATAAGCTATAGCACTACTGGTGATATTACTTGTCCAATTAAATATGTTGTGACAGAGAATGACAAAGGCAAAGATGGTATGTCCAAATCCAAGGGCGATACTGACAATGATTTTGTTGACAAACTTGAAGACTGGGACAGTAAGAATCTTCAAATTATCACGTGGTTTCGTAACACATCTACTTTGAGTATCCATCTCTAGTTTGGTCGTTTTGAAACGGCTAAAGAAGTGTTGGACCATTTGGCCAAACGTTATACTATTTCTTCTTATGAGCCAGTTAGATCTTCTTTTCTGCATCAAACTCCTTTGCCCGGCCTTGAAGATGCTCTCCCTCGTCTTAAGTCTGAAAAAAACTCGTCTTTGGATAACCAATCTCAGGTTCGAGAAAGCCTTTGCAGTTACTGACAAAAGAGAAAAAGTTTGTCGCAATTGTAACTGTCCCGATCACATTCTTCCTGATTGTCCTTTTGTTAAATGTCGCAAATGCAAGTAGAAAGGTCACATTGGTTGTAACTGTTCAAGCCCATTCTGCAATTACTGTAAGCTCTTTGGACACCTGATTGCTACATATCCTACACACCCACCTCGTTATGATCAGAACAAGTTTCATCCATGTTCCAGTAATTTCAAGTTTGTGCCTGTTACTGCTGCTGCTGCCAATGAAACTCTACCCACCACCTCTGACAGTTCATCTCCTTCTGTCTCTTCTTCTGATATTGATTCTCTCCTTAAACAACTTTTTTCACTTTCTGGTAATACCTCTGCTACTCTATCCACTCCGCCAGGTAACCCACAATGGTGTTTTGATTCTGATTGCTTTAATCACATGTCACCATAGCATCATTTTTTCTCTTCTTTGTCTACCACTACCTCTACACCTCCTGTTCACACTGCTAATGGTTCTCTGATGCATGTCACGCATTAGGGAGCAATTTCACAGTCTGACCTTCATCTTCCTAATCCCTATTACTCAGTTAAACTTTAATCTTATATATGTTGGTCAACTTGTTGAACTTGGACTTGATGTCAATTTCTCTGTTTCTGATTGTCGTATACATGATATTCGGATAGGCAAGATCATCGGGACTGAATGTAAGGTCGGCAAACCCTTTCTGCTCCAGAATATACACATTCCTTCCACCGTCAATATTTACGGAATCTCACCCCCATCTACACTTACCTTGTGGCATCGCCGCCTTGCTAACAGCTCTAGCTTTAGGAAAATTGCGTCCTCTTATGTATAAAGGTTACTTAGGTTCAATTCATAATGAGTCTTTTGATTGCATTTCTTGTCAAACTGCTAAACAACTGGTTTTTCTTTCAATAATAGTGCCTTTCTGGCTAGTTCTACTTTTGATCTTATACACTCTGATGTTTGGGGGCTTGCTCCCACACCTTCTATGGGAGGGGCTAGATATTTTGTGGTGTTTATTGATGATTCTTCACGCTTTTCATGGTGTATTTGATGACTAATAGACATGAGTTGTTATATCAAGTTTGACACCATGATTAAAACCCAGTTTTCAAGAGTGATTAAAATTTTTCGGCATGATAATACTATGGAGTATCGTGACTCCAAACTCTTCAATTTTCTTGCTGAACAGGGTACCTTGTCTGAATTTTCTTATCCTCACACATCTCAACAAAATTGAGGAACAGAATGTAAACACCGTCACATTCTTGATTATGTTCATGCAATGCTCTTGTCCTCTTTGTGTCCTGAACATACCTGGGGAGAAGCTGTTCTCACTACTGTTCATGTTATCAATCACCTTCCTTCCTCTATTCTTAGTAACATCACTCCTTTTGAATGTCTTTTTCTTACTACTCCCGACTGTAGCACAATTCGAGTCTTTGGTTGTGTCTGTTTTGTCATTCTTTCACCGCATGAACACAGTAAACTTGAACCTCGGGCTCGTATGTGTTGTTTCCTTGGTTATGGGACTGAAAAAAAAGGTTATCGTTGTTAGGATCCAATCTCCCAGCGCATTCAGATATCTCGTCATGTTGTTTTCTGGGAACATCACATGTTTTCTAGCTTTTCCTCCTTTGAGTTGATTCCCTCTACCCAATCATCTTTCTTCACTACTCCCAATGTTTATCTTTTTCCTAGTAATGATGATACAACAACTGTACCGAGTCCATCCCTTGAACTGCCACCTCTTGCGACTTCTCCAGTTGATATAGCTACTGTGCCAAGTTTATCTCTTGAGCCCCTTCCTGCACTTTCTCCAGTTCTCGATGAATCTCTACGAGATGATGATCCTACTCCTCTCGTTCTTCCTCCTCCTTCCACTCGCGTTTCTAGGGTAAGAAATCCACGTCCTCATCTCCTTGATTATCATTGTTTTTCTACCATTCTTCACTTTCATGAACCTAGGTCATATAGAGAAACATCTACAAATCCAAATTAAAAACAAGCTATGTAGGAAGTACTTCACGCATTAGACAAAGGACAAACTTGGGATTTGGTTGACACTCCTTCTGATCAGCAAGTTGTGGGTAGTAGATGGGTATACAAGATCAAGACCCATTCTGACAGCTCTATTGAACGATATAAGACACGATTGGTTGCTCAGGGTCACACACAAGAGTACGTTGTTGATTATCAAGAGACCTTTGCTCATGTTGCTCAACTCACATCATTTCGAACTCTCCTTGCCGTTGCTGCCGTTCGAAAATGGTCACTTAATCATATGGACGTCAAGAATGCCTTTCTGAATGGGGATTTAAAAGAGAAAGTCTACATGAAGCCACCACCAGGTTATCCTTGTCCTCCTAACAAAGTTTGTCTTCTCCGTAAGGCTCTCTATGACCTTAAGCAAGCTCCTCGGGAATTGTTTGAAAAATTTAGCACCACTATGTGCAATCTTGGCTATGTCTGTGGTCCACATGAAAATGCCATTTTTGCTCGCAAAAGTGCTCGAGGTGTTGTTCTTCTTCTACTCTATATTGATGAGATCGTCACTGGTGATGATGTTGTTGGTATTGCTGAACTGAAAACCTCCCTTAACCACCATTTTGAGATGAAAGATCTTGGACCTCTCAACTACTTTCTTGGTCTTAAAGTTGTCTACTCTAGTGAAGGAATTTATCTGTGTCAAGTGAAGTATGCTTCTGATCTTATTGCTCGTGCCGGGATTACAGACAGCCGTACAGAAAATGCTCCTATTGAACCTAATTCCCGTGTTACTCCTATAGATGGCACTGCTCTGGACCACCCTACTCTTTATAGACTGTTAGTTGGTGGATTGGTCTATTTGACTGTTACACGACCAGATATTGCTGATCATGTTCATGTTGTTAGTCAGTTTCTATCAGCTCATTGCACCACTAATTATGCTGCTGTTCTTCGTATCCTCTGTTCCATCAAAGGTACTCTGTTCCATGAACTCCAATTTTCTACCCACTCCTCTTTGCTCCTTCAGGCATATTTTGATGTTGATTGGGCTGTTGATCCTACTGATCGTTGCTCCACTACTTGTTACTATTTGTTTCTTGGTGACTCCCTTATCTCCTGGCATGCCAAGAAGCAAACGTTTATAGCTCGTTCAAGTATTGAAGCTGAGTATCGTGCTCTTGCTGACACATTTGCTGTAGTTGTTTCCATCCGTTGGCTTCTCGAGGACATGGGGTTTATTCAGTTTTCACCTACAGATCTTTTCTGTGACAATCGTAGCGCTATTCAGATTGCGTACAATGATGTTTTTCATGACTGTACCAAACATATAGAAATTGATTGTCACTTTGTTCGGCAGCGTTTCCAAATTAGTGCTATTCGTCTTATATCTATTGGAACTTTGGATCAAACTGCTGATATTTTCACTAAGACTTAGCAGCCTAGTCGATCTCAGACATTAGTGTCCAAACTCAAGATGGTCTCTTAGGCTCCTACTTGAGTGTAAAAATGGTGTCGTTTCATTAATCTTATATAATAGTGGCAGTGTAAGATGATCAATTCCTTGTCGAAAGTTGGCTCGGGAAAGCAAGATTACTCTTTTCTTCATTTTAATGTAATGTTTTATTTTATAAATGAAAATCTTAAAAAATTTTGAATAAAATATAAAGATAACATTAATTTTTTCTTTCAACTTTTACTTTAGTTCGATGGTTAAATATTGATTAATTAAATATTTATTTATTTATTTAAGAATTATCTCAATTAAAACATGTCAAAGGGAATATTTATTTATCTAACTGAGTTGGCTTTACTAGTTGATGAGAATGCATGCAACGTGATCCATGGAAAGAACATAACTATCAAGAAATATATCCCACTTAGCTCGTGGATGTGTGTAAGGGATATCCTTTGATTTGAAAAAAAGAATGTTAATTTGGATAACCAACATGGAACATGGGCCATATATTTATTCGTTGTGGGTCACTACTGTCTTTTCCTAAATAATAAAAAAACTCGAACTTTGGACGCGATATGTATGTAGAAAGGGATGTGGGCGCATCAAATTCATAAAAAGACAATAAAAAAGCGTAAATATTAGTTTGGACAGACCGGATCTAAGATACCTTCCTTTAAAAAAAAAACTAAAGGTATGCATTATTCTAGACAAAAAAAACATCATGACAAAAAACCAAAAACAAAAAGGAATGCTTTATTTATATATATATAATATTCTACGAAAAATGCTATTACAAATATGAAAATTCAACTACTAAATATTTGTATATGAATATATATATTTTTAAGTAATTTTTAATGCATATTTTATATTTCAATATGTATTTTTTTTAAAGATATTGTAACATACATTTTGATAATTTGTTTTTGATATATACGTAACATAACTCTTATTCTACTAATGATATATATATGTTGAAAATTGAAATCACTTTTTATTAGTCGTGAGACTTCTACTCTCTGTCTCGTGTTAGAGTAAATTTAAGGGGAAAAAAAAGCACAATTTTATCAAATTGTTGATTAAAGTATTTTCTACAATGAAAATACTTTCAGAATAATATTTTCTAAAACTTTTGAAAATGGACAAAAATATCCTCAATTTTATTAATTATAAAAATATCTCCTAATTATTTAGAAACATGACAGAAGAATATATTTTTGTAACATTAAATACTTTTGTCACTGGTTTTTAAATTAAGTTATCATTGTTATCTTTCAATCTTTTTTTATAGGTATCATTTATTATTATTGACGACCTACCGTTGACGAATGACGAGAACTGAAGAGTAAGCTCGGAAGTTTAATGGAAAAAGATAAAGCCATAATGCCATAGCTTTAGCGAGATTGAGATTGGTGATATAATCACTTCAAGAATATGTAGGACCCTCCTCCATTACACTAAATTAAAAGGCATATGTTTGTAACTTCCTTCGCATTTCGAGTCTGCATCAAAGTTCCGAGCTGCATATGTCATTGTTCGGAATGACTGATTTAATGATTTAAATATTTTATCGAGATTAAATCGGTTTATTTAAATATAAAATAAAACTTAAAATTATTAAATATAATATAATCTAATTTTCTAAAATAAACTCACATTTAAATTCAAATATTAAAGTTTACAATAAATCTATCAAAGTTAGACTGTGGTAAATTGGTTAAGTTGGTCCAATTATTAAACTAAAATGATTTTTATTTAACATTAAAAAATAAGTAATGCTAAAGAACCAATGTTAGAGGACCAATAGGGAATCAATGAGTGTAACTAAGGGAATGGTGGGTGATAAAAGAGAAAAAAAAGAAAAAAAAATGATATTGGCTCCCTATTGTCTCCCTAATATTGGCTCCCAAGACTTTCTCTTAAAGAATATATTTTGAAGGAAACATTATGTATTTATATGTGAATTTAGCATTTGTTCTATGATTTATATATATTTTGATTATCTTTTAGTTATAAATTTTTATATTTGTATTTGAATATAAAATTTTAATGATGAAATATTAAGAAGCTATTATATAGGTTTTAAAATTTTTAATTTTATTATTATATAAACCTCGATAGTCCTCCATTCTAGTTTCGCTCCTTATACTATCACTCTTCATGTTGAATACGGAAGAAACAAAAACTGAATTTCTTATTTATTTCACATATTGAAAATAGATACAACTGATGTATTTATAGGCTAAAGTAAATAATCAAACTCGCTCAAGAAAATCAAGAAACTAGTCACTAACTAACCATCTACAAACTAATTAATCAATTAAATTTAACTCACTTAATATAAGTATTACTCTCAATACCCCTCAAACTTAAGAAGGGATGAAGCACAACCTAAGTTTTCTATGAAATTTTTGAAAAAAGATTGAGAGACAACCTTGGTAAACACATCCGCAACTTGATCTTGTGAGGGGATGTGAAGAACATATAGTTGTTTTTATTCACAAGTTCCCTAAGAAAGTGAAGATCCATCTCAATGTATTTGGATCTGCTATGATAGACGAGATTCTAAGTGAGTTGGCTAGTAGATTGGTTGTCGTAGCAGATTATTGGAGGCACTGGCTGCACTACTACTTTTAACTCATCAAGTAGCTTTTGAAGAGCCATGATTTCAGTTTGGGCAGCAGCAGCAGCCGTATATTTAGCTTCCGTGGTACTTCTGCTCAACTTTGTTTACTTTTGACACTTCCATCAGATTAAGCTGGGGTCGAGATAGATGCAGTATCCATATATTGATTTTCTATTATGTAAATCTCCTCTCTAATCTGCATCTACAAACCAAGTAGTATATGATAAGTATTTTTGGAAAATATTAACGATTGAGCAACTGTACCTTTCACATATTTAAGGATTTATTTTCACAGCTTTCCGTTGATTTAAGGTTTGATTATGTATAAATTGTGAACACGATTCACATAATATGCAAGATCAGACCGAGTAGTTACGAGGTATTGTAAGGCATCCACAATTGACCTGTAAAGCTTGGGGTCTTCACAAGGTTCAAAATCTTGTTGATAAACCTTGAGAGAATAGATCATTGGAGTAGGTATTCGATTTGAATCTATCATACCATTAATCTCAAATATCTCTTTGGCATATTTTTGTTGACATAGGTGAATTTGTCCATCCTGCAAATACTTAAATTCAAGGCCAAGAAAGTAACTGAGAAGTCCTAAATTCTTTAGAGGAAAAATTTGATTCAGTTGTGCAATTAAAGAGTTTATTTTATATGGATTATTCCCTGTCACAACAATGTCATCAACATAAGAAAAAAATACATGACAGATGTAGAAGAATGCCTAACAAACAAATATTTGTCAAGATTTAAGATTGTGAAATCCTAAGCTAAATAAATAAGGTTTCTTGTAATGTTTGAAACCAAGCCCTAGGGGCCTATTTTAGACCATATAAGGCCTTGTTGAGTTTGAAAACTATACTTGAATCTCCATTTGTATAGCCCTATGATTGGTGCATATAAACTTGCTCTTTAAGCTTTCCATTAAGAAAAGCATTGTTGGAGTGGGCTAAGGCAATAGTATGCACAATTAGAATAGTAGAAGGTCTAATGAGTGGGCTATAGATTCCTTCATAATCTAGACCCTTAGTTTGTTGAAATCTCTTACCAACTAAGTGTGCTTTGTATCTTAAGATTTCACCTTTGCTATTCCTCTTAATTGCAAACACTCATTTGCTATTAATGATAGTAGCATTTCTGGGAGCTAGAACTAAGCTCCAAGTTCTGCATTGCTGAAAGGCTTGGAACTCAGTATCCATGGCCGCCTTCCATTGAGGACTTGTAAGAGCTTGTTTTACATTCTTGGGTATGTGTTACGTTAGGTCAGTTAAAATAGTGGATAAAATTCGAGGCCTATGTATTCCGGATTTTGACCTTGTAACAATGGGATGAACATTGGTGTGAGTGGTCACAGGGCTTGTCAAGCTATTTTCAATTCCATTTATTAGAATTGTAGTTGTTGTAGGCGGAACAAAATTAATATATGCAACAAGAACATTTTCAGAAGTAGTAGTATTAGTAGTAATAGAGTTGGATAAAGTGGGAGATATAGTGGCATAATCATGCTATCTTGAGACAGGTATAACAAAAATATGATCAGAATTAGATGGGAAATTAGTAGTAGCAACAGTAGTAGTGTTAGTAGGTGATTTAAATAAATCTGAATAAGGAAAAACAGTTTCATAAAAAATAACACTTCGAGATGAATAAAGTTTTTCTTCTTTACTCATGCATTTGTATCCTTGATGATGTCCATCATATCCCCGAAATAAGCACTTTTGAGATCGAAATCCAGGTTTATGCCTATTATAAGGTCTCAAATAGGAAAAACATGAACATCTAAAAATCTTGAATTTTGTATAATCTAGTCGTTTATGAAACAATTGTTCCAAAGGTATATGAAACCTAGGGAAGTAATAGGTAATCTAATTAAAATATAGGTTGCTGAAGTAACAACATCTTCCCAAAATTGCATGGGAAGGCTTGCAGTGGCTAGAAGTGATAATGCAATTTCTGTAATACTTCTATGCCTCATTTCTACTGTTTCTTGCTGTTAGTGAGTATAGGGGTATGATGATAATCTATGTTTTATGCCATATTGTTGCAAGAAATCAGTAAAAGCATGTGACGAAAACTCCTTACTATGATCAGATTGTAAAGCTTTTAGTTAATGTCCAGTTTGTTTTTCCATATATATTTTGTAATTCTTAAATGCTTCTAGAGCTTGGATTTGTTTTGTAAAAGGTATAAGCAAGTATATTTGCTATAAGCATCTACAAAGATTATGTAATATCTAAAAACACTCCTAGAAGTAACCGCAGCAGGTCCTCAGATATCTACAAAAACTAGATCAAGAGGCTTATGATAAACAGTGCTTGAATCATGAAAAGAAAAGGCATGCATTTTACTTATTGAACAAATTCACAAACATGATCAATATTAACACCACAATTTTTTAAAATTCACATGACATTATGTATATTTGCATGTCCCAACTGTTTATGTGATAAATCAAGAATATTCTCATATTTACTAGTTTGAAAAAACATGAGGTTTAGTCAAATGAGTTTCAGAGTAATGAGCAGCAGAGTTAACATCAGCAGAATCCAGAGGAACAAAATCATGATCAATAGAGTCAAAACAAGGCAAAGAGAAAGAATTAGTTTTATTCATATCAACAGATTCATAAATACAGGATGTAGGCATATGTGATTGGTAGGAAAAACTTTACTACTAGAGCATAATGCAACAGGAAAAACACTTGAGTCATTACAGGAATTCAAATCATGTTTAACTCTACAAGAAAAAGAACTAGGTGCACACTTCTCAGTAATAATAGATTTAGGCACAGTTAGATTCTCAAAGGCATAAATGAGAAGAAGGTCTCTCGTAACCTGGCCACACACAAAATAGTGATGAGACCAAAACTCAAAGAAGACATTATTATCACTAACAAACCTAGAGACGCTTAACAGATTTTGAGTAATTTGAGGAGCATATAACAAATCCATCAATTTTAAAGTAGTAGAATTCTTTTATTATCAACCAATTGAGAAGAACCAAAATGTAAAATTGGAATACATGCACCATTACTTATAAGAAGTTGATCATGTGGATTACCGGCTGATTAAGTAGTGTGGATGTTGTTTGGATCAGAGATGACATGGTGACTTGCTCCATTATCTGAAAACCAAGCTGGGTCAGTCATAGGTGGTGGGGCAATGTAATATGCACGAGGCTAATGAAAAGATGGAGGGTTGGTGTGGAATTAGAGTAAGGAATTTGTGTGGTTGTATTCTGATTGTTGGTGGCTGGTGTAAATTGCTGATCATAACGGTAGTAGCAATTAGAAGCAGCATGTCCTCCTCTTCCACATATTTGACAAAAATTCCTGGTATTCTGCTATGATTTCTGTCCACCTCACTGAAATCGACCATATCCATAACCTCATCTTCTAGATCCTCTTCCATTTGAAGGAAGTAGGATTTAATAAGGTTAGCAATGGATATAACGTGTCCAAGATTCTTGTTCCTAACAATCATATCTTCATAAGCTCGGAGAAAAGACTTAGCCTCAGAGACTATAAAACTCCCAAATCTTGCCATAACAGAAGCAATGAGTCCATCATAATCCTCATTTAACCCATCAATTATGACCTGAATGCGGTCATCATCACTCAAGTGATAATCAGCTGCAGCTAAAGACTCTGAAATGTTCCGAATCTTGGTGACATAATCATCAATGGTCCTAGTTTTCTTTATACAACGTAGTTGCGATTTGAAACTCTGTATCCGAGTCTTCGATGTGGTGGAGCAGAGAATGATAATCGTAGTCCAGGCTTCGTAAAACGTTTGGCAGTGAAGAATCTTATTCTGATAGGGGTTAAGATAGAGGCTACTAACCATGTAGTCAATGCTAAGTCATTCTACTGTCGTCATTCTGGGCACGTTGTTGAATCTTTCATGGTGCCACCAGATTCTGTGGATATTGATGTAGTCGTTTTAGGTTGCACGATGGTGTCTGTGGTGACAGAGGCTTGGGTTCCCGATTTCGCCGATTCTATAATGGTGGCGGTCATGATGGTGCTCCATTGACAGAGTTTGTATGGTGAGCCATGCCTGATGCTTCTAGGTTAGATAATTCTTGTCATCAAGTTTGTCAGCAAGAGGGATGAGTCCATATTTGAAGTTTTTGTTGAAATTGGTGAATCGAAAGGCCATGGTGGAGATGAGAGGGGAAAGCAGCGACAGATTAGGGTGAGAGAATGAAGATGTCGAAGGAAAGAAAGAGAAAATTCTTGATCTCCTTTTCTATAGCGAGGAAAAATCAAGAGAAGTGATTAACTAGCTCTTAATGCCATGTTGAATACGAGATAGGAAACAAAAACTATATTTCTTATTTATTTTTCACATTGAAAATAGATACAATTGATGTATTTATAGGCTAAAGTAAATACCAAAACTAGCTCAAGAAAACCAAGAAATTAATCACTAACTAACCAACTACAAACTAATTAACTAATTAAATTTAACTCACTCAATACAAATATTACTCTCAATACTTCAAAATACTCAACATGTCAAAAATTTACAGCTATCACCTTCTTTGTCCCCTCTATCTCTTGAACTCATTGAATAACTTCTCAGAAAACTCAATCTGTGACTTTATTCCTCTCCTACTTAGACTTCTTAGGTGTGCTTCGCCGTGCCGTTTCCTTCAACATAATTTGTCTCTTTTTTTTAAAGTTAGAGTCTCATTTAAAATAGGCATAAAGTCTTTTTCACCTTCACAATTCATCTCATAATCAGATTTCTGACCAATTGTTCTCCACTCTTTCTCTCTAGTCATAGATCTCGCCTTCTCATGTTCAAAGAACTACACTCTTGCACTGACTTTGGCACCCATTCCCATCACTCTCATTCTTCCCGAGAATGCTTGTTTTATAGACCACTCCTTGTTATTCTAGTTTCACACTTCCTGTACTATGTCTTCTCGAAGCAGGCCACCATTATTCCATCGCCTTCCGTATTCGCGAACACCTCAACCTAATTGGTTTTGTTTATCTCCTTAAAAAAAGTTAGTTGCTTACCAAGTATTACATCTATCAAAACACAATTTATCACTTCTCTATATAAACAACGAGATTCAACGACCCCCAAAGGTCGACTCCGCTCCAAAAACATCAATTGACTTGATTTAGAATTATTTCCTCTATAAACCCAATTAATCGTTCGGTTAGAGCTCCCACACGAATTCAAATTGCTTATTTTCAATCTCTTGTGTTCCCTTTTTTTGGAGGTACTATGAAATTTTAATTTATGACGGGGACTGAAATTTTAGTTCTAGTTTTTGACCACCAATATGAAATCTCAGTCTCTCACTCTCTGTCCCAATCATGTAAACACGCCTATATGTGATGAACGTGAGATTGATAAAGGGAGTAGATAGATATTTTGGTTTTTTAAATTAGAAATTTTGTAGTCAAGTCCTGACTCTTACAATCAAATGAGACCAATAAGTTAGTGGTTTTACTTGGATTTTAAAACAAACAACGGTAACTTTTATCAAATGAAAAAAGGATCTTCTCTATAATACAAAATGTAACTATAATCTTGATTGAAAGTATTATCCAAAATAAATGGTTCAGTCCAAAAACTGGAGCCAAACTCATCAAACAAAGTTGCTTTATCCCACGAAGCAACCCTATCATCTTTCCTATTCGACTCTTCTTCCCGACCAGAGGAAAAACAGAACCATGAGTTGTCGTTGTTGTCAACGGTGTCATTGTCGCCGTCATCGTTATTTCGCTTGTTGTCTTCTTCCGTGTAGGAGGAATAGGAAGACTCAGTTGACACATTGGACACTGAACTTTCCAAGATAATGTGGTGTGAATCATCATTACTCAGTTCACATTTTGGTCTTTCGTGTTCCATGGTACTCTCAGAAGAAGACTTGGACTTGGACTTGTTCAAATCATCATCGTCATCATCATATGTTGTGTTGTTCACATTGCGGTTTTGGAATTTCTTCAGGTGGCTATGCCAATAGTTCTTGATCTCATTATCCGTTCTTCCAGGTAGATTTTCAGCAATCAGAGACCATCTGAGAAACACAACATTGCACTTTATTGAATTATTGTGCTATTAAAGAAAATTGGCTAACCATTTCAGAGTCAAAAGTTTTGTCTTGATATATATAAAAGTTCAAATTTCATTTTTTTTTTTTTTTACATAAAATGTCATCTTAAATTGTGCAAAAAGTTATTATGTTTACCAATTTGGATGGTGGTTGAAATGATGGGATATTCCTTATGCTAAGTTTTTTTTTTATATAATAATTTTCATTTTTATTTTTCTAAAATTAATTATATAAATTTATTTAATTCCATTTAATTTGGTTCTAGTTGGTTCTGTCTACGTCAGAACAAAACTTGATATTAATGTTATGTAGTTTTTAATTCATCACACTCTGAAGACTTTAATTAAAAAATACCATAATAAGTGTCAAATCACTTGAAACAGTTAAATTAATCATATAGTCACCCAAAAAAAAAAAAGTTAAATTAATCATATCTTATGTTGTGATTTTTTCCATAAAGAAGAAAAAAAAAAGATAATAATAACCAGAATTTTAGTGATAAAATCCATACTTGTTTCCATGTTCTTTATGCAAATCCATGATAAGTTGCTCTTCCTTTTGAGTGTAGTTCCCTCTCTTTAGATTTGGCCGCAGGTAATTCATCCAACGAAGTCTGCAGCTCTTTCCACATCTCAACAAACCTATATAATTAACACAGTAATAAACACTACTAATTAATTGTGATTAACCCAAATGAATGAGTTAATTTATAATTGTTACAACAGTTAACCAAAAGCTAAATTTTTTGCGGTTATTTAAGCAGAATGAGTTAATTATAATACCTGCAAGCCTTGGGAGTTGACGCCAATTAGGGTGACCGTATCTCTCAACATAAGCAATAAGCCTCTTATCCTCTTCCTCACTCCAGGCACCTTTCTTTATTCCATTGGCATCAAAGTAAGCAGCTCTCACCATTGCTTGACCCAAAAAGTGATCTGCAGAAATCAAGTGAGGAGCAACAAAGATAAGAGTACCCCCAAAGTATAAATATAGTGTGTTGGTGATGTTGTTTGGGAATGAAACGCGTATCATGTGTTCTGACATATCCAATCATCATCAACCAAAGGAAACATGGACCCACTAAAGTTTGTAGAAGTCCCTATTAGCCTGTTACACATATATTCACAAATAAAGACAAATGACATGTAATTAATTAAGTTCAGTTTGATTAATGACTATTTCATTCCTATCCTTACCTTAAATAAGTATTAAGAGTTTGAATCTCATCTTTTATGTAATAATTTATGAACTAACAGTAAATTCTTAAATGAATTTTCGATATTTATGTGTGATTTAACAGGCTTATAAATACTATAAAATAAAATAAAAAGGCGACAAATGACATATTGACATGTCAATAACTTATTTGTTTTATATTGCTCCATTCTATTAAGTAGAGTTAGTTAAATAATAAAAAAATATTATTTTAATTTTTTATCAACTCTTTAAAATATGCAGTGACCATATTAGTGTACATAATTGATTTTTTTAAAGATAAATTATTAGAGCCAATTATTAGAAAATTAATTAAAAGATAATATGAACTTTTTTTTGCTCGATTTCAATTCTTATTTATTTAATGGCTCTGGGCTGTGCAGTGTGAGTTTCATAGCATAGTTATTATTTTAAATATACAAAAAATATACTAATTAAAATTAGAGAAAAATTAGGGAGCCACATTATATGGAGCCAATAGCCAACAGTAGCAGCAACTTGATGCAGCAAAGCACGCATATATGTGAAGTGTGGATTCAAGTTTGAAAAAACAGATGCAAACCTATTTATATTCCTTTGTCTCTTAGGCCATCGACATTGTTCTTCTCCTTCTTCTAATTCTTAATTTCCCTCTTCTCTGTTCCACTCAGTTCCCACCCCATAAACTCTATCCCAAACCCTACAACACTCCCTTTCCATTTCTTCTTTTGATTTCTTTCACTCAGCACTCAATTTCTTGGAATCGATGGCCAATAGACCAAATTTAAGAGGAGACTCCTTCCTGGACCTTCCACTCGTGGCTGCCTCCGCAACCACTAGCCATGTCTATATCGGCGTCATCGACGACGTCGTCGTCAAGGTTCATGATGAGTTTGTCAACCATGAGGGTCCAGCGACGAAGTTCTTAAGAAGTTTCAAGTTGTAATCTCATCTTATTATCTGTAGATATAAATGAGTTTAGGATAATAATTACTTTCAGTTTCGTATGATAATTGTTTTTAGTTTCGAATGATAATTATTTTTAATTTTAGATGATAATTTATAATTTAATTTATTGACTCACTAATATTAATTCCCTAGCACTATTATTAAAATCAAAGCATCTATTTCAATATGGTTTGAAAGGGAAAAAAAAAGGCACAATAGTAGTTATAATATTAAGTCATATGATAGTAGACTCCATCAACCCACTTTCAGGGATCATCTGCTACATCTTATTCTCTTAAATTTAGTAAATGTATAAACAGAATTTCATTATAGTGTAAACATAATATTATTGTTAAAATTGTGACACGCAATTTTTTTTTTAATAAAGATAGATAATTTTCATTTGATGAAATAAAGCTCCATTAAGGACTACAGAAAGGGGCAAAAACGGAAGTTCCATCAATGTAAACTAAAAACATTGCTTATTGTCACAGACATTATCTTCAATGGTGAGTTTTAATTTAATATTAATTTAGGTCACATATAATGACATATCAGTATTTGTGAGATCATATTTCATTTAATATTATTTTTGAGATAACATCTCCAATGTTTAGTTTTAATTTAATATCAATTTGGACCCGACATAATACTATTTATTAAGTTAAATTAACTTGCATTAAATGAGTTGTACAAGTGATATGGTATTAACTTAGTGATATTGGCGGATAACACTTTCAAATTTTCTTTTAATGCATATCAAAGTATCAATTTAATTCATTTATGTTTTCAAAATGAATTGATACCCAAAAAATACACAATTGGAGATGCTTTAATCGACAAGAAAAATGTTAATTAATAATATATATTTAAACAGTTAAAATAATATTTAATTTGAGAACTCTTAAAAGATTATTCAAATTCAAACATCGTCCCTAAAACTAAGGTTATAAAATTCCAACTTAGCGATGTAGTCGAAATTAAATTGAATATAATAAAATATTATATTTTATATAATTTTTTAGAAAAACAAATTACATTTATATTTTATTATTTTAAATCAATTAATCGTTAAAAAATTACATTAATCTGGATGATTAATCGATTATTTGACGGATTTGTTTCAGTTTATTAATTGATTTACATTAGTTCGAATGATTTTTGCCTTAGAACAAACCGATTTTGTAATTGATTACCAATTAATCCGGTTGAATTGTGGATTGGGTCCGATTCATAAAACACTAGCTATACAGGTGCATAAGATAAGATGTGCGTGACACATTTTCCTCTCACCATTAGATAAATAATTAAATATATCATATATAAATTGTTTTTTTGGTGTGTATAGATGAATTTCATATTCACCAAAAAGAAATAATTTATTTAATTTTCCCATCAAAAGATAAAGAACTTAAAAAGCTTTCTCTACGCTTTACAGGTGGCTTCATTGTTAACGCAAAACAAAAGTGTGGTAACAGTTGCATGGGGCCTATTTGGTTATTTCATTTTCTACTTTTCGTTCATCATGATCCTTTGAAAGTGCAGTAGTAGGAGGTATTCACAGTGTAATAAACTAATAATGCAAGTAAAAAGACTATTTATTAATTAGAGGTCTCTTGTATGTTATAGATACTCTGTATATAAATATTATATATTTGAGTTAGTGAAATTCACATATATCAATATCGAAAAATATAATGAAAATGTTAAATTATATTTATTAATGAACTAAATCTCTAATTTTTTTCCTTGAAATCTCTAATTTTTTTCCTTGAAATCTCTAATTTTTAAAATCTACATATATAAATGATACATATTATAACTTAATTTAATTGCAATTTGCAAGTATGAAAAAAGAAAACATTAACCGTTGTTAAGGCGTGCTAAATTAGTAGAGATAAGGAAGGTAGTAATCTTAACATAGAAAATGGTGATGATCGTAAAATTATGAATAAATTTAGGTGTACACATTCATATATATATATTTATATTTAATAGATATACGCGTTAAATATATAAATAATAAAATTTAGTATATAAATTTTGAGCACATAAATAATAAAATTTTACAAAAAAAATTTGAGTCACGTAAAAAAACAAAAATTATTTTTATTAAATTGATACATTAATCTATATATATATATATATATATATATATATATATATATATATA
>JASCZI010000392.1:15180-35350 GCA_036250425.1 Stylosanthes scabra
CTTCACATTGCTTAAGAAATCAATTACTTATTAGTTATTACTATTAAGAACAAAATAAGTTTTGCCTCAGGCATTATTACAGTGAAGGTTCAAAATTCCCTTGAGTATGTCTTTCTGAAATATAATTAGTAACTCAGAAACATGCTTAGAAGAAAAATTATACAAAAGAGAGCACAAAATACTAATAACAGCAGGCAGTAACCAGCAAATAGAATCACAATACCTAGCAAAAGCAGTAGTTGCTTGAATTGCTTAAATGTCATGTCCAGGTTCGGCCCTTAAGGAGACATATATGTAACAGAGGTTGTGAGCAGTCTCCCTGCCTCCTAAAAGGTGAACTCAGACAGGGTTAAGAATTAGGCTTTGGCTTCAAGCTACCGGATACCCAAGGGTTAAGGCCTGGTTACCTAAAAAAGAGCAGTGACGAGAAAAAATGTTTCTATGCAAGCCAATTTCTTCAACCAAATACCGCCCTTTTTTTTTTAAGCTAATGACCTTATGATCAAACATCAAAGATATCTTTCACAGGTCTATGATCCAAGAATATCATGAGACAAGCAACACCACCAACCATAAAGCTGATATCAAATCATTGGATGTCCATCTGAGACAATGAAACATGAGAACTGTTGATATCATTGGATTCCTTTAGATGTTCTAAGGATCCGATCCACTTCCGCTAGAATCGTAGTATTGCAATCCTACATAGAAATTATTTAAAGAAATACATAAAACTTTAAGAACATATATATGCAGATTGCAGAGTTGTATTAAGATGAAACCATGCATGAATTCACTGAGATCAATTCTCAAGCCAGTACTAACATAAGTATGCACTGTTTATTAAAAATAAATTAAAATAAGAAGAACAAAGAAAATATCCTTCCCAAAATGATTACAACCAAAATCAGTAATAGCCTTTTGATGGCAAAAATCATACATTTAACATTTTTGTTGATATATAGAGACCAAAGATAAACATTGTTAGGAAAAAAGGCAAAAACTTGTTTCTATTGTATATAATTCATGAAAGGGACTAAGGGAGTAGAGATTTTGAAATAAGATACATGATATCATGTTATTGAATTCACCTGCCAAATCATGGGATTGATATTATTAATTTATTATAGATTAACACAAAAGGATAAAGCTCTTGAGAAATTAGAAGTTATTTTGGATGATCGGGAACAACCTCACAATATCAATTATTAAGAACTTCGTAAGTAATTAGAATAACTTAAGAAAAAACAATTAATAATATCACCATCTTAATTAAATGGAAACAACACAAAGTCAAGAAATCCAATATACAAATGCAAATAATTAGAATTTTAACATCGAAGGCAAGATAAAGACAACATAAATATTAACCAAAGCATATAGGACATAATTTGTCTCACCTTCTCTATCTTTAGCAGACCTCTACTCATCATTTCACGAAGAATCTTCTCTGCTCTTTCATTATAATTTCTGTCAACAAGAGCATAAACAACTGTTTCATAACTTATATAATTAGGCAGGTAACCATTGCTTTCCATTTTTGAGAGTAAGGTTATCGCTTCATCAAATAAGCCCGCTTTACACAACCCGTTGATCATAATATTATGAGTCCTAACTTCTAGACGATATTTGTTGATCAAAAGATGCTGAAAAAACTCTTTTGCATCGTTTAGTCTTCCACATTTGCACAACCCGTCAAGAAGAGTATTGAACGTGCACACATCTGGACTAATCCCTCTATCAAGAATTTGTCGAAATAATGCAATTGCCTCATCAATACGTCGGGTTTTGCACAAACCGTCTACCACGATATTGAAAGTTATTAAACTAGGAGACTGACCATTATCATGCATCTGAGCAAGAAGATCCAGTGCACAGGACATTCTTTGTGATTTACACATGCCATCAATAAGAGAATTGTATGTTACAGTATCAGGAACAAAATTTCTGTGACGCATCTGTTGAAACAGTTCTATAGCTTTATCCATTCTCTTATTCTTACAATATCCATTTATCATAATGTTATAACTCCTAACATTAGAAACCAAACCTCTTTTCATCATATCATCAAATAACTCAGTTGCCTTATCGACTTCATTTCTTATGACGTATCCATTCATTAGGGCATTGTAAGTAACAACATTCGGCTTATGAACTCCTTTTGACATCCTGTCCAAAACACTCTGTGCTTCGTTGATTCGTCCTTCCTTACACGATGCATCTATCAATATACTAAACGTATATACATCCGGCTCAATGCCCTTCTTTCCCATTTCATTAAGTAATTGAGCAGCTTCATCTAATTGACTTACAATGCAAAAACCTAGAATTAGGGAACTATAAGTGAAAACATCAGGAGAAACCCCCCTCGAAATCATCTTAGAAAACAATCCGCTCGCCTCGATTACAAGCCCCTCTTTACACAGCGCATCAATGATAGTATTGTACAGCACTACATTAGGTTTTACCGGCTGTGTCTCCAATTTCTCAAGCAACTTAACAGCAGCTCTTGTTTGCCCTATTTTACAAAGCCCATTAGCCAAAGTGTTATAACTAACCTCATTAAGCCGAAACCCCAGTGCCCTAACCTTATCATGAAAACCTAATGCTTCCCTAACCTTGCCGTTTATACAAAACCCTTTCATGATTGTTGTTAGAGTTATAACATCAAATTCATAACCAATCTTGATAATCTTACCTAACACAGAGAAAGCAGAGTCCATGTGATCCAAACTGCAGAAGCAATTCACCAGCATGTTGAGAGCAACGAAGCTAGGAGCGATTCCCGTAATTTCCATTTGGCGAAAGAGGGAAACAGCAGTGTGGTATTGTTTGGTCTTAACAAGAGAAGCAAGAATCTTACATAATTGGAGATGAGAATGTGGATCGGGGTTGTTGAGAAGGCTGGTGAAAGAGGCAACGGCGTTATCGAGATTAACGGCGGGTGACGGAGGAAGATGGTAGAGCCTGCAGGAAGGAAGAGAGGGAAACAAACTGAAGAGGTTCGCAGAGGCGCGCCTTGTTGTGATTCTCATTGTATGTTTACCAAAGCAGTCAAAGTGGGATGAAGCCTTGAACCCTTTAAGCAAGGTCTCGGCGTCGTGAACACTGAACAGAGAGATGTAGAGTTGAGAGGTTAAATCGGCTGATGCTTGGAAGAAATTTATAGTTTACCTTTGAGTTCCGTTTCCATTTTATGTTTTCATTTTGATTGTTTTTCTATTTTCTTCTGAATTTTACAGGAAAGAAAAAGAAAATAGTAAAAATAGACAAAAGATTAGGACCTAATTTGATTATTAAATTTAGGGTCTAAACTTTTACTAATAGGACTTATTTAGTGACTAAAATTTGTTCAGTATCAAAAGTATTTGATTAAAATTTTTAAGACTCGTTTTAGGTATTACTTTTTCTATTTTAGAGTAAAATACTCACGCTCAAGTGAAGGGGACAATGGCCCCCCAAAGTTAAAATGTTTCTTATAAGAAAGTTATTTTTTTAATTTTTAACCCCTCCTAAATTTTATTTTATGTTTTGGCCTTTCTCAAAAAAAAAAACTTTATAGTAGCAGTATATTAATATTTATAATTAAGAATTTAAAAGAAAAATAATATCCTTTTAATTTTAGCTTCTTTCTTTCATTCATAATTATTTTATGTATTTTTTAAAAAAAAATATTCATATTTTTTATATTATTATCCTATTTTACAACATTCAATTATGTTATTTACTAATAGAATTTATTAATTTCATTAAATAAAAAGAATTTAAAATAAAATAAAAACTATTTAATGATAATGTTTTCATGTAATTTTATATATTAATTTTTTTCTTTTAAAAGATCTTATCCTTAATTTTATCAAATATTATAAGAGTATAAAATAATGCATATATAAATCTAATTTCAAATATAATCAATAATAAATATATTATGAAACCACAAAAATCGAATAAACATATATAATTAAAAATAAGTTATGTTGGCTATATATTAAAATTAATAACAAGTAATTTAACTTATTTTTACTATGTATTTTGTATTTTAATATGTATTATATAATCGTAACTGATTTTAATGTATAAATAAATTATTATTTAAAAATATATCATAAAATTATCAATCATCAACTTTTTTTTATAAAAAATCCCCCCACCCCCTCCCCTAAAGAAAGGCCCTAGCTTCGCCCCTCCTGAAAATATCCTAAAAATTTTGACCTTGGAAAAATTAACTTCTGGAAAATAAAAAATACCAAACAAAGTAAATGAGGATTTCAATGGTGGATTAGTTAACCTTTAAAGAATAAAATACACTATTAAGGTCCGGGAATATTTTAACCTCAAACTATTAACATTTAAAGAATAAAAAATATCGACTAGATCCTCAACAATAAAAAATGATGAATACATTAAATTCTTCTGTTAATAAATAGTACAAAATGAAATAGAATTTTTTAGGCATCTCGTTATCTATATTCTATAATGATGCTATATTATCAAAATTAATTAACATATGCAGATGACGTCATTTTTGTTCCATAAATAATGTGACACAAATAAAAGTATAACTGTATAACAGTATAAGATACGTCAAAATAAATAACGAGATATCTAGGTAACTTTATATTATTCGCGCTCTCCGTTGATAATTTTATATTGTGTTGCACTCTCCATTGATGGAAGGACTTAATGTGTCAATCATTTTCTATAGTTGAGGACTCAGTTGGTAATTTTTATTTCTAAAGAGTAATTAGTTTCATGTAAAATTCTTTAAAGACTGAGTTGGTGCTTTATATTCCACAAGATTTAACTAATCTGTCTTTGAAATTTTCAGGAATTTATTTGATATGTTTTTATTCTTTATGGGTTAATTAGTTTGGAGTTAAAATCTTTGAGGGTCTAGTTTTCATTTTACTCTTTATTTTATTATTAATGCCAAACAACATCAATAATTTTTTTACGGACAAAATAGTAAAGAGGTTGGTAAAATAATAAAGTAAAAATTTAATTATCTTTTAAGATAGTGAGGCTCATTAATGTTAAAAGTTACAAGATTAAAAGTGTTTAAAATATTATTTTATTACTTTAGAGGATTTTTAAACGAAAAAAGAACTTATTGTATATTAGCAAAGGTGAATATAAAATTTATATTTAAAAATCATTAAATTATAACTTAATTAAACATATTAATTATTAAATCATTTAATAATTTTTAACTATGAATTTCATATGTTAACAATTTTTTCCTATCAACTTCATGTAAAAATAAGTGAATAAAGAGACACCACAAGAGAATGGATTGCCAAACTAATTGAATTGAGTGTATTTTATAGGTTAATTTATACACTAGGTTCCTATAATTGAAGTGAATTGTAACCGAGTCTTTATAGTTTAAAATTTTGTAATCGAATCTCTGTATCTGTTAAAAATTTGTAATTTAGTCCCTATCATCTAGGGCTGGCAATGGGTAGGGGTAGGGTAGGATTTAGTCCCAACCCTAACCCTATCAGCGGGTTGATTTTTCAATAATATTTCAACCCTATCTTACCCGCGGGTTGAGAAGTTCCCAACCCTAACCCTACCCACACTCAACCCGCGAGTGTCCAACCCTACCCGCGGATTAACAAAAAAACATAAGAAAATATAGTAAATTAAATAAAAATCAGCAAATTCAAACAATATAACCATCAAATCTCAAACATCAAATTGTTTAAAGTCTAAAACACAACCATCAAATTGTTCAAAATCTAAAAGGCTTTGCTGAAATTAAAACATAAATACACATAAAAGCATCGAAATTCTCCATGAGCTTTCCAATTGTTCCAATACCACCATCACTGATCTATCCCCTCAGATTTAGTATCACTCTAAGAATCATCATTTGTAGATTGATAATCTAGTTTAGCACCTAAAAATCAAAGATAACATGAGCGGATTGGGTGTTTTTGTACATCTAAAAGGGCATGAGTTCGAACCCCTGTGCACTCATGTTTTTATAAAATCATTTACATATAGGGGGTGCGGGTTGTGTGGGTAGGGTTGAGCCTAAACCCTACCCTACACGCAGGCCAACCCGCTCCGCTTCCAACCCGACCCGCTGGCAACCCGACCCGGTCGGTTCATTCTGCAAGCCCTAGTATCATCCAAAATACGCTTAATTTAATAGAATATTCTCTAGCATAGGTCACATGCATTAGATAAATTTTTAATTAACCAAACATCCCATAAACGATGTAACTTACCCTTGAACCCTATTCTCTTCTTCACGCTTGTTACTCTTCTCCTCCTATACGTCGTAATTTCACTTTCCCTCGAGTTTTTCCTTTTTTTCCTTCAATTCGCTTTCAGTATAGTCGATTGTTAGAGTGAAGTCCAGAAGATAATGAGAATACAATCATAATAATATATGATTTAACGATTTTTTAATCTCAAATTCGAACGGGAACTAAATTGCAAATTTTTAATGAGTACATGGACTCAATTGCAAACTTTTAAACTATAGGGACCGGGTTGCAATTCCACTCAAACTATAACACGTAGTGTATAAATTAGCATATTCTATAAAATTTCAAACTACTGAGTAACTGTTTGAGTTTGACACAAAATCCATTAATCCAATGGCAAATTATTACAACCATCGTACTGAAGAACATACACCCTGAATGCCAGGTACTGGAAACATTCAAAAGGGCCTAAATTATGTGAACAGTTCAATCTCTAAATGCTCGATGTGGGAATCTGATTCCTTAGTCATCATCCCAGAGTTCTTGAATTGTTTTGTACCCATCAGGTGTTCCACTCATAAATTCTTCACCAGTAACCACTCTTTCCTGCATAAATAAATCATGCAATCAGAATTAATTAAACACTACATTTTAATATATTAATGATAATCTTATACTTCTATCATAATCTTTTCAAGTAATGATTGATTTAATCAAACATATCTTTTTGTAAATATAGTAGCCAGGTGTTCTTATTCTCCAGGGACAAGGGTTCAAAACCCAAGTCTCCCATTTTGGAGAATTTTCATTGAAGGGCCGGCTTGGCTCAGCGGTAAGCTCACTTACCGTGGAGTTTGAGGTCGTGGGTTCGAACAGCCTCTCTACGAAAGTAGGGGTAAGGCTGCTAGTATATTCCCTTCCCCAGCACCCCACCAAGTGGGACTTGAACTGGGTTGGCCCCCTTTAGTAGTAATTAAATATTTGTCTATCACTTATTATACATTGTAGTGATGGTTAACCTATTCTAGCATTCTACATGCAAAGCATACTAGGATGTTATGCACTCAGCTGAGTCAGCTCTGTCTCGTTTTTAGATAAATCAATGTATAAGAAATTTATTCCAGATACATTGATTTTTTTATGTGTCAATTTGTCCAAAGTCCATAAGAGGTATTTAGTGTAATCAAGAGAACGTATATAACAAGTTACCCAAACGATTGCATGGAGTGACTTGCCTGCTTAATTTCAGAGAACTTAGCTAGCAAATCCTCAGGTATAGACCAATCAAACAAATCAAGGTTTTCTTCGATTCTGGTAGCGTTTATGCTCTTGGGAAGTACACTATTCCCCATTTGTAGACCCCACCTAAGAGCTATTTGTGCTGGTGTCTTCCCCAGCTTCTCTGCAACCGTGTGCAAAACTGGATCCATAAGAATATTAGTCCTACTTAGTCCTTTACCAAGCGGCGAATAACCCTGAACAATGATAAATAGTTAGCAAAGAATGACAGCTCAAAATCACGTAAGGTTACTATCTCATATTCCACCCGTTTCAAAAATAATTACCAATTTCGACAGAAGTGATCATTGACAAAATGGGGAGAGTACTTGAGTTGCCACACATTTTCTAATTATGTTGCACCACGAGTTTAGATGAACTCTCGAGTTCAATTGCATTGGTTAACACCAGGTAATTATTATACTAAGACCTCAAATTCGGATACTCACAGATAAGTGCACTCCCTTGGAGTTACAGAACTCATGCAGCTTTGGTTGTTGTAATGAAGGATGCAATTCTACTTGGTTAACTGCCGGAGGAACTTGCGCAACCTCCAATAGATCCTGAAGTTTCTTTACAGTGAAATTGCTGACCCCAATAGCTCGGGCCTTCCCGGAATTGTACAGTTTCTCCATTGCTCTCCATGTTCTCGGTATGTCAGGTTTAGTAAACACCCCATTTTTCATGCTGACTGGCCAGTGAATCTACAATAACTTGTAAAATATGGTAAAGAAAGTCTTAATATAAGAACTTGGCTTGAGTTACGGTGTAAGAAACACAATTAATAGCTTATGATGCATGAAGATCTTAAAATTCATTGTGGTTCTACATACAAGGTAGAGATCCAGATAGTCTAGTTGCAAATCCCGCAAAGTTCTATCCAATGCCTTTGGGACATCTTCTGGTGAGTGATCAGTGCACCTAAAACATTTGTAAGAAAAATTAGGAACAGGTGAATGTAACTCTAGATTTGGTGTTACATTGCATATGAAACCAAATTTAAGGAAAGACTAGCAAGAACAGTTTGACTAACCCCATAAATCAGTATATATGTATTATTATTACTGAGAACAAATTGAACAATAAGTTGTTGTCTATCAAGCTTAGGCCATGTCAAAACTCCTAACTTTGAAAAACGAACTAGAAATGATAATTCATGAAAATCTTGGAACTTTGACTATTATTAGAATGTGTTTTAAATAAAATAGCAAGTAAAAATGTTTAGAAGTCCAAGGAAAATAGACAAACCACAACTTTGAAGTGATCCACATTTCTTCGCGCTTAACAACCCCATCGGCAAACAACTTCTTCAAGGCATCTCCAATCTACATAAATTTTAAATATTTTAACAGATAGAAAGAGAGTACCAGGGCAGTGCAATAGCAAGAAGAGGATAAAAACATTAGCATTAACTTGAAATATGAATTCTATGACCAAAATAACCTAAATGGTGAGTTGAACTTCAGTTGTGAGCCTTAAAGTTTCTATTATGTCTTTGCTTTAATCCACATAAACTCAACACGAAAAGTGAGTAGCAGTGATAAAAGGTCCGTATTGGCCCCAAAAGAAGGGGAAAGGATGATGCGAGCAAAGACATAGTTTAAAGAATACTATGGCATTATCTAATCAATGTAGAAACTAGCAACTCCAATATAGGGGGCCAAGGCTTGCTTGTTGTCATAGTTGAAAAGCTGAGAATATTTAGAATGAAAAGAAGTTCAAAGTTGTTTGATTTCCTCACTCTTGTTATTTTGTCTGGTGGAATAAAACTCAGTTTAGAAATAAAAGAATGTTCATAGAAAATTCCATATAACTGATTTTGTCTGAACCAGTAGGAAACACATTATTATGCAAATTTTGGCCTATACACCTACATGTTATAGATATTAATTCAAGTAAATGCAAACCAATCAAAAGCCTTAAATACCCTTATTTAGAGAGACTTGTTCCTTCCAAATAGGATTTGTTAAGGAATACAATCTGGCTAGTCCTTCCGTGGAACATCAAGGAGTGTTTGAGATTCACAATGCTTTGTCAAAAATCTAATGCTGAACTACTCCTGTTATCTTTTTCGGTAAGGTCCCGTTTTATGTAATTACTATAAACTACAGATAGTTTTTATTGCAATTTTTCATAGTTAAGCGTTAAGCCTTAAATTTTATACAAGATGGAAAGGAAGTTAAGGGGCATCATTTGAATAGCAGCTTGCTCAATTACACATTTAAATCTTTTCATTTTGTTGAATCTTTGTCAAATGAGTAAGTAAAACAATTCTCACCTCCTTTTCATTTCCATAAATGTGGGCACAGTCTAGATGCCGATATCCAACCTGCATTGGCAATTTGACATTTATCAGATTAATCCATTTCCAAAATTAAGGCATACTATTAGTTCTAGAACCAAATTTATCCAATAATTAAGTAATAATCATAATACAAAGAGGGAAAGGTTAACTATGTCAGTAAAGTGAAAAGGAGAAGATATACTAGGACCTATTTGATTTGTCTGATTTCAATATTGGATGATCCTTCTACCAATTAGATGAAATATGTTACAAAATAATTGGTTGATAAATCACACGTCATCTAATTATCTTGTGACATATGCCATTTAAAGATGGCATGTCATCATCCGATTGGTCGAAGGACTAATTTGGATTGTATCTTTTAGGCTGCGTTTGGGAGAGGGATGAGACTGGGAGATGAAGATTAAATTAAGATGGAGGAAGGGTAAAAGTTAATATTGGAAACTTTAATGTTGAGGGAGGTAAAATTATCAAAGTTTCAGTCTCAGTCCTCAATCCCATTCCGAAGAATTTTGGAACTGAATCTCTTCCTAACGAACACAATATTGAGTGTCTCGGTCTCTCAGTCTCACTCCTAGTGACTGAAACCAAACACTACCTTAAGGATTATATCATTTAAGACCAATTTGACCATTATCCAAAAAAAACATTCTTACTTCTTACACAGCTACACCAACAAATGGTACTGATTTCACAGCTAAACAATTTTAGTCTTAAACCATAAGGAAAAACATGATTAATTGATTACCTGAAAACATAACTACCCAGTATATATTAGACTGGAGTGGGAAAACAAGCACGAATTAATACAACGAAATAAAATGATTCGTCAAACTTCAACTTTAGAAAAAGAAGAAAAAAAAAGGGTTAAAAAATGAAATGAATGTATGAGATTAAAGGATGTGGAACCTTGATAGCAGTGGATAAAGTTTGAGAAACTTGAGCAGATCCAACACGCCAAGTTCCCAAACCAATTGAAGGTATCTTAGCTCCTGTGTTCAATTGGAAGAACCGAAGATCTTCTTTCTCACCCATTTTTGTGTTCCTCGGAGAGAGAGAGAGAGAGGGGGTGGAGGGGGTCAACGGAGAGTGGAGAGGTTCCTTTAAAGAGATTATGATTTATGAGGCAATCAAATGCCGTTTTGCGGAAACAGAGCGTCACAGAATCGCGGAGCAAATGAAACTTAACGATGTATCCTATGCATATTCGGCCGGATAAGGATCCTCAAAAAAGTTTTTTTCTCAAGTATTTGTAAAGTGTGATCTTTTCTCTCACATGTTTTTTTTGTCCCACTTAAAAAATAAATGGCAAGAGATTACATTTTATGAAATAATTGATAAAAAAAACTTAAGAGTATTTCCATTGGTAAGTTCCAATTTAATATCAATTTGGATCCCATATAATGACATTCAGCATTTGTGGAACCATATCTCATTTGATATCACATTTAAGATAGCATCTTCAATGCTTAGTTTTAATTTAATATCAATTTGAACCCCACATAATATTATTTATTGAGTTAAATTAACATGTATTAAATGAGTTGTACAAGTGATACGGTATCAACTTAGTGATACCGGTAACACTTTCAAATTTCATTCCAATGCATATCAAAGTATCAATTCAATTCATTTGTGTTTTCAAGATAAATTGATACTTAAAAAGTGCATTAGAGATGCTCTAAGAGAATCCATTCCCTATCCTGCCACACTCACACATAACTCCAATGTTTACTAACCCACTAGCAAAACTAAATCGAATAGATTATTATTATTCGGGTCGAACCAGTTGGTCCGCTTTGATTTTCATAACACTGACGCACCGAGTATGTAGCTTAAACTTTTCTGAATAAGCATGATAAATACGATAAATCTTGATCAAGTGGTTTTACTAACCAAGTGGTTAACTAAGTAAATAACATTACGCGCTCTTTCCACTTAGTATAACGTCAATCAAGTGCTTTAACCAAGCAAATAACCAAACAAATTTGTTTCTTTTCGTTTTTCATCTTCTTAGCTTGATTTGCGTGATTCATCGTCGTTTTCGTCTTCCTCTGTTGTTAGATTTCGTTCTGCAACTTCCATCGTCGTTTTCTTTTTCGTTTTCTGTTGTTAGAAGAAGAAGAAGAAGATGATGATGATGATGATGATGTAGATGCAAACGTGGAAGAAGGAAGGAAAGAAAGAAAAATAAGAAGAAGTAGAAGAATATGTAGATGCAGACTTGGAAGAAGGAAGGAGGAAGAAGAAGAAGAATTTATTTTTGCACATTATTGCTTTCTGTTTTTGTGCAATGTTGCTTTCTATTTGTGCGCATTATTGCTTCATATTTCTTTACAACAACATCAGCAGCAACAACAACAACAATGTAAAATAGAGAAGAAGAAGAAGAAGAAGAAGAAGAAGAAGAAAAAGAAGAAGAAGACGACGACGACGACGACGAAAGAGGACGAGGAGGAATTAAATGTTTGTGAATTTGAAGAGTGGTGAAGAAGACGACGACCACGGAGGATGAAGAAGACGACCACCACCACGGAGGATGAAGAAGACGACGGCGACGAAGGAGGACGAGAAGGAATTAAATGTTTGTGAATTTGAAGAGTGGTGGTGAGAGTGGTGGTGTTATTTGTAAATTATTTGGTTAACCACTTGTTTTGATAAATCACTTGTTCAAATAGCAAAATTGATATCAAGGAAAAAGGACAGTTTAGTCCCTAAATTTTTAAAATTCGAACAAAATTATCCCTCACATTTAAGAAATACTTGATAGTTTAGACCGTTCGAAAAACAAGACGTCTTAGTAAAAACAGGCAAAAGTTTACCATAACGGTGTTCAAGTGGATGGGGGTCCAATACTCCAACGACATTGTTTTGTATTTTTTCCTTTCTTCCTTCTCTTCCAATTTCCTTTAATGAAGTACAGAAGATAACATTAAATCTTCAAATCAAATCTAAAATCAAGTACATAAAAAGAAAATTAACCTAATTTGAATTGCACCCAAAATATCAAATTCTGGTACTGAGTTTCTTCAAAAACTAAAACTTGACGATCACACCGAAGATTCAAAAAATAAAATCAACTCGGAGATTTGAATTCCTCCTTTTTTTAAAAAGAAATATAGACACTTTTTTTTCTTTGAATTGAGAAGAAAATTACTTTCCAATGAAAAGAGAGTGAGAATTAAGAACGACGTTGAACTCTTCTAAAACTGAGAGTGCGAATTGAACTAGAGGAAATAAAGGAAAAGATGCAAAACGACGTCGTTGGAGCATTAGGGGAGTATCTACATTCACCTGAAAATCATTACAGCCAATCTAAGTCTGTTTTTAGCCACATCAGCAACTTCTATCACAATCTGGGTGGACTAGTTAACAAGAGAGTAGAGAGTAGGACGTCTTATTTTTCAAACCGCTGAGGACTTTCAAATATTTCTCAAAGGGATGATTTTGTCCATTTTAGTCATTTACTACTAGGCACTAGCACCTCACTTTTCACTCTTCAGCTTGACCTATGAAAGATGATGACGTGTGTGATGACATCATCGTCTTTGTGGGGACAACTCTCACAAACCCACACGGCCACACGGTCCCAATTCCTAACCACTACGAACAAGTGTACAAGAACAAATTACAAAACCATTTCCACTTCTCTTCTTCTTCTTCATACTTCATACCCTTTTTTTCTCTATAAATTTCTTCCATCTTCGACACCTCTACGAATTCATTATTATTTCTTTAATCACATTAATACAAAGTATAAAAGTCCATTGATAACTCCTACTCTATAAGCTTCATAACTGATACTGTTTTTGTCGAATTAGAGGTGGAAAACAATGGCAAAGGCAATTAGATTCTTTGAGCTGAACACTGGAGCCAAGATTCCTTCTGTTGGATTGGGTACTTGGCAAGCTGAACCTGGTGTTGTAGGCAAAGCTGTCACCACTGCTATTCAGGTATCCTGCAACTATATTTTTCATTTTTCTTTCTAAATTTGTATTTATTTTGCTGTTATGTAATTTCAATATTCTAGTGCTTGCACTTTAGGGTTTTGGTGTTTTTGACTTTTTTTTATGCTGTGTTTAAGGTTGGATACAGGCATATTGATTGTGCTCAAGCCTATAACAATCAAGCAGAGGTAATAATAAATTCTTTTTAATTGTTGAAAGAATCTAGTGGTTCGTGGTTCTACCTATAAAATGAAAGATTGTCTATGGTGATGCAAGTATCTAATAGTCATTTAAGATTATAAAAAAAAAAATTCTAAATATATAGCTGTGTTATATCTAATAGGGTAAAGTATGATTTATGTCCTTAACGTTTGTTAAAAGTTTTAAAAATACCCCTAACGTTTAATTTGATTCAATTTCACTTCTAACGTTTTTTATTGGTTTCAATTTTACCCCTTCGTTGAAAAATTGAAAAAGTTGAGGGTAAAATTATTAACGATTAGGGGTAAAATTGAAATCAATCGAAAACGTTAGAGGTAAAATTGAATCAAATTAAACGTTAGGGGTATTTTTGAAATTTTTCGCAAACTTTAAGGATATAAATTTCATTTTAAAGATAACACTTAAAATCTTAGAGGATAATTAGATACTTTCACCACCTAAGAAATTTTCATGAAAGAAATATGGCTATGTATTTGAAATACAACCACATATTTGGAATTTTTTTCATAAAACTTAAAGCCTTAAAGGACTATTAGATACTTTCACCACCATAGCCAAAATCAACTATTTATTTTGGGAGTATCTTGTGTACATTGATTTTGAATTTAAGTTGGAAAAAGAAAAGGCAAGTTACTAGAGAGATATTATTTATCCTCAATCTTGCTTTGTACGCCAAGCTGAGACATACCACTCTACCCTTGGATAGTTGTGAGATTTCTATTAGACGGATGCCACATCCTATCCAAGAATAGAGATGTCTCAGCTCAGGATACAAGGCAGAATGAATACACAAAATATTTATCAAGTTAGGAGCTTGATGACTGGTATTAGGCATAAACAACTGTTTTATATTGGTGTTCGTAGATTGGTTCTGCTCTCAAGAAGTTGTTTGATGATGGTGTTGTAAAGCGCGAGGATTTATGGATCACCTCCAAACTCTGGTTTGTTATCTTCTCCGAAATTACGTGTTTCATTTCTGTGCAAATGTGTGCCTTTGATGGCTGAAGAACTTGCTTGACTACTAACTGCAGGTGTTCAGATCATGCCCCGGAAGATGTGCCGAAAGCATTGGATAGAACTTTGCAGGATTTGCAGCTTGACTACCTTGATCTCTATCTGGTATGCTTTATGTTTAACATAACCTGGATTTATGTGGCCAATTTGGATGAAGATTAAGAACTCTGAATACATAATAATGGTTTCGCAACAACAAGTACTGGATAAAGGTTGATTAGATCCATTGCTCTGCAGATTCACTGGCCGGTCCGCTTTAAAAAGGGATCGGTTGGATTCAAGCCTGAAAATCTTGACCATGCTGACATACCCAGCACATGGAGAGCAATGGAGGCGCTATACGACTCCGGAAAGGCTAGAGCCATAGGAGTTAGCAATTTCTCTTCAAAGAAGCTTCAAGATTTAATTGCGGTCGCACGAGTGCCTCCTGCTGTCAACCAAGTTGAGTTGCACCCAGGATTGCAGCAGCCAAAGTTGCATTCATTCTGTGAATCTAAGGGAATTCACTTATCTGTAAGTATAGCACTTGCTCCATATGTAATCTAATCAACTTAGATTAGCCTATTTTCGCACAAATGTGATTTAGTTGCAGAAAAACTAGAGACTTCATGAAAACAAAAATCATTATGATGTTGGAAATTGCATAGAGCCAGTTGAAAATAGTTTTGGAAGTTGATAGAACGATCGCATCTCTCGAAAACTGATCTTCTAGTAGCCCTTGAAGCCTAAAAGGCCCTTCTACATGATTTTATTTTTCCTTTTCTCTTGTAGGGTTACTCACCACTGGGGTCACCTGGAAATCTCAAGAGTGACATACTTAAGAATCCTGTTCTCAATATGGTTGCGGAAAAATTGGGGAAGTCGCCTGCACAAGTTGCCCTTCGATGGGGCCTACAGACAGGGCATAGTGTGTTGCCAAAGAGCACCAACGAAGAGAGAATCAAGGGAAATCTTGATGTCTTTGACTGGTCTATTCCTGAAGAACTCATGGCTAAGTTCAGCGAGATTAAGCAGGCAAGTCATTGTTCTTGTTTGTTTTGCATATTTCTATATAACCGTAAAGAAAAATGTTAGGTGACCAAGCATTTTATTTAACGACCAAGCATTTTATTCAACCAAGTCTAATCAAGTTGCATAATATACTACACATCTTTGATGATAAGAATGGTTTCTATTGAGATTGTGCTAACTTGGTTGGACTTGGTTAATAAAAAGACTTATACATGTAGCATCACCCATTTGTAAAAATCATCAAAATAAAACTGACCTTTTTTAATAAAAGCTGCTAAAGATTAGTTACTGAGAAAAACCAATTTTCAACTATATGAAAAATTTGAAGTTACAAAATCACTTTTTCCCAGATAATCTAAAACAAAGATACCTATTGTTTCCTCTATTTTATTTTCTAGACTGCGCTATCTTCGTTTTTCTTCTCCCCAATGATTTTCTATGGAAATTTGTTTGTTCAGGAGAGGCTAATCAAGGGTACTGCTTTTTTCAATGAGACCTATGGCCAGTATAAGACCATCGATGAACTCTGGGATGGCGAACAGTGAGCAAAGTGTAACCGCACTGCAACGTTTACAGATACACTCAAGATTGTTTCTGTTGTTGCTCTATTTAGACTTGAATCACTTGATTGTGTTAGTTTCAAGCTAGTGCTGTTCTTGATTAATGTTTCAGAATAAGATGCCACGAATAATTTACTTATGTATTGCTATAAATTGACCCACATAGTTCAGTAATGTCCTTTTATTCATGTAACTGATTAGTTCAATAAGATAAAAACTTGCTCTGTTTATTATGCTGCTATTGTTTCCTTCAATAATTCATTGCTTTCTTCTTACCAAGGAGTGGAAATCTTTATTGAATCATTTTTTTGGTTGCATTATTATTACTCTTACTCAAGTAGCATGATGTAACAAACTAATCTAATTTCTTTCCCTTTTGGTTACAGAATCTAACTCATGGATATAAGGAATTAGAATTTTTTTCTTCAATTGCTTCTTGTGCTATTTCATTCAGTGCACTGAGTTAAATGGAATATAAATTCCAACAATCCCTTTTACGAAACTTGGTTTTCATAAGAAACCAATTTTCAAGCACATTTCAAGCATATAACAACATATCATTCAATTTGGAACTAATCTTTTTACTTCTGAACTTTCATCAATTACGCCAATTACAACCACTGAAAAACAGTGGAATTTGTAACCGCTACAATATTGCATATAATTTACACCATCCCGGAGTTCTGCACTTTCTATGCACCATAACTCCATAAGTATCATGAACAAATAATCCATTATCATCATCTAGGAGTGTTAAATAAAATCTAGTTTAATCAAATTGAACTGAAATTAAAGCAAACCATTTTAAGAAAAGAATAACTTACAGATATCTAATATAAAGAACAAAAGATTGAGAGAGATGAATAGACTTATCTGGGATACGCTCGCCTCCTAGTTAATGCACCAAAAAAGTTAGTGGATGTCACCACGGCAAAACAATAGCACCTACGTGGTTACATAAATAATAATTTGAAAATAATAACATTTTAATAATAAATTTTGAAATAAATAACATTAATAAAAAGGAAAAATAATATTTATATCTCTGATGATTTTTTAAAAAATTATACAAATTTATTTTTCAATTAATATTGTTCACATCCTAATTAATCACTTCCTCAAGTGATAAAGATTTATATATTTTAATATGTTTATGTGTACATCTAACAAAACCTTTATTTTTAATTTTTGTGAAATATCTAACAACAAATGACCTTTAAAAAATAAGAAATACAAATATTTTTTTTCGCACTTACATAAGTAATTTTTATTTTCTTTTTTAAAAATCAGAAATTATTAGATATTTCATAAAAATTAACAATGAATTTATTCAATTTTTTTAAAAAAGTCAAGAGATAAATATTCTTTTCCCTAATAAAAAGCTAATAAAGAGCTTATAAAGTGTTTCAATATCTATAATTCCATCCTTACAAGTCTTTAAAAAAATCAGCCTATATCAGCCAACAATTTATATATCAGTCAACAATTTATATTGAATATTCTATTTATTAAGATTTTAGATGTTCTATTTCTTTTATTGATTGTTGATTGTTTACTTGTTTTAGATTTTGGATGTTCTATTTCTTATATTCATGGAGGTTCTATAAATAATAGTTATAAATGTTCTATATTTTATTGACAATTTATTAATTAGAAAAGTATTAATTACTCGTACTTTTCCTTTATTTGATACTTTCTTTTTCTCCTGCTCATAATCCATCGCATAATTTTTTCTTTCAGGAATTTACTTAATGCGTTTTTTTTTATTTTTTTCCTTTGAAAATTTATAAATTCATCTAAATATTTTATACTTATACTAAGTTATAAACTCCAAAAATATTATTATAACCAAAGAGCAAATGAAATAGTCACCAAAAATAAAGCAAATTGTCACAAAAACAAACCATGTCACCGAAAAAAAAAGAGCAAATGAAATAAAATACAAATAAGATAAATAAGTCTCGAGAAAAAATAAATCATATCCAACATTACAATTTTTAAGAATCAAGTCCAGTATTTTAAAATTTTAATTTTTCTTGAAATCTATAATTATAAGAAAACAAAAACTTTTCAGAATCTTAATTGATGATGTTTCTGTTTGAGGTTTGGTTCTTCCCAAAATTTTGAGCATAATAGCAACTAGCAAAGGCTACTGGAAAGAAGGCACGTTAATTCTTCTTCGTTCTTCATACTTAACAGAGGATTAATTTCAAGATGTTGAGTTCTTCCACAAAAATTAGGTATTCTTCATTTCAAAGCTTTCATGCTATCACTTGCTTCTTCCCCTCTTCCCCTTCTTCTCCCATTCTCGCCCTTTCTTATTCTCATATACCTAACACTCTCTCTGCCTTCAACCCTAATCTTGATGATGCTGTTGCTTCCTTCATTCGCCTCATCAATCGGCGCCATCCCCCTTCTCATGTTGAAATTGGTAAGCTTCTTAAGTCTCTTATTAGGGATCAACACTACCACACTGCTGTTTCCCTTTTTTCACAAATGCATTTTAGGGGAATTGTTCCTAGCTTAATTACTATGAGCATGCTGATCGATTGTTTCTGCCGTATGGGTCAAATGGGTTATGCTTTTTCTGTATTGGGCATGATTTTAAAGTCGGGTTACGAATGTGATGTCATAACTTTGACCACCTTAATGAAAGGATTGTGTATTACCGGCAACGTTAAGTCTGCTTTGGAATTTCATGATGACGTCATAGCACAAGGATATCATCTTGATGAGGTTACTTATGGTACCTTAATCAATGGTTTCTGTAAGATAGGGAAAACAGGAGCTGCGATTGAGTTGATGCAGAAGCTGAAGAATCAACCAATTAAGCTTGATGTAGTAATTTACAATACTATCATCGATGGATTATGCAAAGAGGGACTTGTAAACGAGGCAAGGAAATATTTCTCTGAGATGATTGCATGTGGGATTTCTCCTGATGTTGTGAGTTACAACTCTCTAATTCACGGTTTATGCTGTGCTGACCAATTAGAAGAAGCTACACAACTGTTGAAGCAAATGGTGCAGACCAGCATCAAGCCTAACCATTATACTTATAACATACTGATTGATGCGTTATGCAAGGATGGAAAAATCACAGAAGCCTGCAATGTGTTTCATTTGATGTTGCAGAGAGGTCTTGAACCTGATCTTGTTACTTTCAATGCTTTAATAGATGGGTATTTTCTTGTTATGAAAGTGGGCGAGGCAACTGCTTTATTCGATGATATGGTGAAAATGGGCTTGAAACCAGATGTTCGAAGTTACAATATCATGATTGATGGATATTGTAAGAACAAAAGAGTGGATAAAGCCTTGACTTTGTTCAAAGAGATGCCTCAAAGAAATTTGGTTCCTAATACGGTAACATTTAGCTCTCTCATTGATGGATTATGCAAATCTGGGAGGATATCAAATGTGCAGGATCTTCTCAATGAAATGCATGCTGGTGGTCAGTTCCCTAATTTGATTACTTACAATATCTTGTTAGATGGGTTGTGTAAAAGTAAACATCTTGAAGAGGCTATAGAATTATTTCAGAAAATTGTTAGCAGAGGAATACGTCCTTGTGTGGTCACATGTACCATACTTATTGATGGATTGTGCAAAGGT
>JASCZI010000392.1:35360-47096 GCA_036250425.1 Stylosanthes scabra
GGAGACTTAAAACAGCACAACAGGTATTCCAGCATCTCCTCATCAACGGCTACCAATTGAATGTCAGAACATACACTGTTATGATCGGTGGGCTTTGTAAAGAGGGCTTGTTTGATGAAGCCATGGTCTTGCTTTTAGAAATGGATAAAAAGGGTTGCTTCCCCAACATAGTAACTTATGAGATAATCATAAGGCATCTTCTTCAAAGGAATGAAAATGATAAGGCAGAAAAGCTTCTTCGTGAAATGATTTCTAGAAAAGTTATGCAGCATTAAAACAAGGTGTGTTACCTTTTTCCCATTGGAACAACGTTTTTGGTCAATTTCTTTTTCTGATTTTGTAAAGATATCTTACTTTCTTTTTCTCTCTTACTAGCACCTACTCTTATTCTTCTTCTTCTGTTGGTCGTCATTGGCATCGTCATCCTCAACTTCATTGTCTTCTTATTGAATAGGAACTTGCATTTTTTGTATGGTAAATCAAACAGAAATATATCGATAAATTGAACCAAAATATAATAGAAAAATGAACAGAAATATATATTATCAGCACAAACATGAAAATCATATCATGTGAAAATTGAAAACTGAACGGAAATATATTTCGGTTCAGTTTTTTTCATTTTTCATGTGATGTTTGTGCTAATAATGAAATATATTTTGGTTCATTTTATTTTTATATTTCGGTTTAGTTTACCAATGAATTTTGATTGATTTTACAGTCTAATGAATGTGAATTCATTTTCAATAAGATGACAAAGATGATAATAAGGATGACAAAAGAGGAGGAGGAGGAGGAGGAGGAAGAAGAAGATGATATTGATAACAACAACAGTGGAGGAGGGAGGAAGAGGACTGTGGTGGCGATGTAGAAGGAGGAAGAGGAAGAAGGAACAACCGTAACGGCGTGATTTGGGACGGCGTGATTTGGGAAGAAGATGCGCGTGTGGATACGCATTTTGATGATAATGGATTTTGTTAATTTAGTTTGGACTTGGTTGTGATTTTACTACTGTAATAAAGAATCCATTACCATCAATAAATCTCTCCTGCATGAGTAAAATCCAACTCTGTTGTTGTTGTGCCACAGATAAAAATAATGAATTTATGGCTTCATAAACAAATGTCAGAGGAAATAAGTTCTCAAGAGAAATGAAAAATTGAAGTTAGATTTCTTACTTTGATTTTGTTAAAGATGGAAGGGTGGTCAAGAAAACCAAAGTATTTTGGAAGAGTCTTGGACTAGTTGAACCAAGCGTCTAAAGATGATTGTGAAATTATCTTGCTCTCTCTATCAAAAAAAATATCTTGCTCTCTAAATTAATAGATTATTAAGAGAGAAATAGATATGAATAAATTATTATCATATAAAAAAAATTAATAAGTTCATGAAAAATAGCAATGATAAACTTGTAAGTCTTTAAAAAACTGGAATTGCTTATTCAAGAATTGCAATTACTTATAGGTCCTCGGATGAAGCCCTAAATTCATTATCTTATATGTGGCATAACAATATAAGAGTTGAATTTTACTCATGCAGGAGAGGCTTATTTTAAATGAAATGTTTTTTTTTTATTGGTTTTTTTTTAAGTAAGTGAAATGTTAATTCTCTGTTTACATTATAGAACTAAAGTGTTTTACTAAAGGTCAACAAAAAACACATTATGAGGAAAAAAAAGTTTGGTTGGGAATATTCTTTTTAATCATATCATTCATCAATCATCTCATCTATATAAAATTATTATCTTGTATAATTTATTCTTTACTATTTTAAATGATCAATTTTTTACTGTAGAATTATTATCTTGTATAATTTATTCTTTACTATTTTAAATGGTCAAATATTCAATTATTGTATTATTTTTGTAAGTTGTATTCTTTTTATTAGGTGATTGTTTACTCATATTTTATTGGTTGTCTAAGAAAATATTAATGAAAATTACTTTTTAACCAACAACCAATTAATAATTTCATTCATTATTATTATCGAGTCACTTTCATTATTTTGAATATTTATTCTTTATTATTATTTTAAATGATCAATCTTCTATTATTTTAGATGATTAGTTTATTGATTAATTGGTGGTTAATATTTTATTGTTACCCAACACTATTTATAAGTTGTAATATAAATTATAAAATTAATTATAATTAAATTATTTTTCCCTATGCAGAATATCTTTCCAAAATTATATGCATAGTCAAGTCTTTTTCATTTTCCAACACATGCATTGTAGTAGTAACTAGTAACTACTAATAGGTGCTTTCTCACCTGAGACGCTTACAATTAAAACGGGTAGCATTACCAGAACAGTCTAGTCTTTATCACTCTATCCTTTGTTATTTATTCGATCCAATCACTAACACACACTCTTTGACGTGTGCGCTAACATCACCTTTTGGTTTTTTTACTTTCCTAACCCTTTATATCTGAACTGAACCGAATATCTTGCCCATATTCATCATAATTCAACACTTTACTGTCCTAGAGTTCCAACTTTCTCTCTATAAATTGATTGTTGAAGAGAATTAAGTAATCGAAGAAATGGCGGAGGAAATTAGATTCTTCGAGCTGAACACAGGTGCCAAGATCCCTTCTGTTGGATTAGGAACTTTTCAGGCTCAAAATCCTGGCGCTTTGGCCATAGCAGTTACTACTGCTATCAAGGTGATTCATTGTTATTTAATTACTTAATTAATTTCAGCTTATGATTATAATTAGTTGAATAAATCTTAGATATTCATGCATTTTGTCATACCTAAGCCATGTAATGAAGTTTGAACACAGAAATAATAAAGTATAACATAGAAGATTTGAGTCATAGCAAAGCAAAGAAAACAAAAATTGTCTTTGTTGGGATGATATATGGATGCATGTACATGTACTGTTATCGTAATTAATTACAATCATGCTAGATAACTAACAAAAATTTAGCCAACCTCAGCCAATAACTTAAATTGGATGTTCTATTTATTTAAATTTCACATGTTCTGTTTTTAGGTTTAGAATATTCTAAAAATTATAAAGTTGGCTAATTGTTGATTGTTTTAGATTTCAGATGTTCTATTATTTTCAGTGTGGATGTTCTATAAACAATGGTTATAGATGTTCTATTTTTTGTTTGCTGATTTATTGATTAGAAAATTATTGGTTACCTATACTTTCTCAATTAATTATTGTGTTTCACATGTCAGGTTGGATACAGACATATCGATTGTGCTTCTTCTTATGGCAATCAAGCAGAGGTAATAAGCATTAATTTACTGAATGATTGTGAATGGGAAAAGTTTGGTAGTTATATTGAATTATAACTTTTTTATTTTGATTTTGTTTTTATTTATTAATTGCTATTGAATTGAATGTATAGTAGTAAAAAATTGCTTATGTTTCTGGTGAATTTATTTATCTTTGAAAAAGTGAAGTGCTCAATGTGTTATGGTTGATAGTAGTCTAGTAAACTTTTTGCTTTGAAAAAAAAAATTAAAATATAATTGGAAACTTGGATTCTGTAGATTGGTTCTGCTCTCAAGAAGCTTTTTGATGAAGGTGTTGTAAAGCGTAAAGAAGTATGGATCACCTCAAAACTATGGTATGCGTTCTTCTGAAAATGCTGTGATATTTCTCAATTTTAGACACATTTGGTTACTAAATAATGTTCACTTGGTTTCTTGACTTCAAATCCAGGTGCACAGATCATGATCCTGAAGATGTACCAAAAGCTTTGGATAAAACTCTACAAGAGTTGCAACTTGACTATGTAGATCTCTATCTGGTATGTGTTATCCTTCCTAGACTTGGAAGATTAGGCACTATTTAGTCATTGTTTTCTCAAAAGAATACATATATGCCTAAGATTTTCTATGCTACAAAACCAGAAGGTTTTGACTAGAATCCTTTTCTAGAATTCATAGTAGTAGTTGGATGATATGGTGGGTCAAGAAAGCACCAAATGATGGAAAGCTGTACTTGAGTTGCTTCAGAAAAGGAAATGATAATATTGAACTGTAATTCTCAACAAAACGGTGGAAGGTTAAATGAAAAATGATAGATCATAGATGTATGTATGGTATGGTATGGTATGGTATGGTATAAACTCTATACAATATCTTCGGCAAGTCTCTGAGGAAAAATGTCACCTGAGAATGGAAGAGTAGAAGAATTAGAATAGAATAGGATGAGACCATAATGACCAAAGGAAGAAGACTGATGCTTACACTCTCATACCTTTCCCAGAACGTAATCCTTCAGTTTTGTATGTAGTTTCTTAGCTCTCCTGCTAGTTTTTGTTATCACCAATTCCGGATCTGTAACAGAATTTTCCTCCCCTTTTGTGACATGCTCTTTCAAGTTCACCCCCTTGTTAATTATTTCTACATGAACATATGATTACTTAGTAGCATTGTGGCAAAAGTTATGGTTGTTTGAGGTCACACATGAATTGATTTCCTTTTATTAATTGAATTGGTTGGTTATGTATAGATTCACTGGCCAGTCAGCATGAAAAAGGGATCGGTTGGAATCAAGCCCGAAAATCTTACAATACCAAACATTCCCAATACATGGAGAGCAATGGAGGCGCTGTACGACTCTGGCAAGGCTAGAGCTATCGGGGTGAGCAATTTCTCTTCAAAGAAGCTTCAAGATCTGTTGGATATAGCACGTGTTCCTCCTGCAGTTAATCAAGTGGAGTTGCACCCGCAATGGCAGCAGCCAAAGTTGCACGAATTCTGCAAATCCAAAGGGATTCACCTATCTGTAAGTATAACATCCAGTGATCTATTTCAAAGTCTAGATGATTGAAATTAATTATTGTTCTCTTTTTATTTGGGCAACATATAGTTATCTAGAGCTAGTTGAAGATAAATTTGGTGCAGCTTCAAGTGGTTGTACATATGAACCATGATTCTGAATTTCTGAATTGCCGTTTCCAGGGATTTTCTCCATTAGGTTCTCAATTTCCCAACAATCAGAAGGGTAACCTTCTTAATAATCCTGTGCTTAATATGGTTGCGGAGAAGTTAGGGAAGACACCGGCACAAGTGGCCCTCAGGTGGGGTTTGCAAGCTGGGCATAGTGTACTTCCAAAGAGCGCTAATGAGGAGAGGATCAAGAGCAACTTCGATGTCTTCGACTGGTCTATACCTGAGGATCTAATGGCCAAATTCTCTGAAATTAAGCAGGCAAGTGATGATTTTAATCTACATTTTTCTTAGATACTTAGTGTAAACCCTGCAATTTGGTTATCCTTTAGAGTAAGGTTGACACGTTATCCAATAAGATTACTATTAATTCATATTACCAACTAGAAACATTACCATCCTCTAAACTATAGGTAAATGTTATAATGACTTGTTTGGAAGATTACCAATTAGGTTCCACAGGGTTAATGCAAATAATAATAATTAATAAATAAATAGATAAAAAGAAGGTTCTTTTAAATAACAGTATGGAATTGAACTCATGCAGGAGAGGATTATTGATGGTACTGGATTATTTGTGCATGAAACTTATGGTGCATATAAGACTCCTGCAGAACTCTGGGATGGAGAATAGAGGGGTTCGCAGCATCAAGATGGCAATTGGTGATACTGTAAAACTGTTGGGGAAAATTAGTTACTTTTCCATGTGATACTGTATTTCATGTTGGTCTATGCTTGAACATAGGTGTTGTCACTGCCATGGTTTCTCAAGGAAAAAAAATTAATGATTGTTGTATTTTGAATTCTGTTAGAACTTATGTGAACTAAAATGTATGTATGACTGAGACAAGAGGTAATTTGATGAACTCTAATATCCTTATTAGTCTCGAATTGGAAATTAGATTAGTTAAAGTTAGTTCATCGGTTAGGATACTAACTTCAACTTGACCAGTAAAGAAATAATAATAATAATAATAATAATAAAATTAAAAATAAAAACTGTGGGATGGTGAATGCAGTATTGTAGTGATTATAAATTCCACTATTTTATTTTACTGTTATAATTGGTGTTAATTGATGATAATGGAGATGTTAATTAAAAAATCTAGATTAGTTTCTTGTCCATTTAATGTTTCCTTTCAAATTGTATCATATGTTGTTCTATGCTTGAAAATTGGTTTCTTATGAAAATTAAAGCAAGTTTAATAAAAGTGATTGTTGTTATTTAAATTCCATTGAACTCAGTGGAATAAACTGAAATGTATAGTAGCGATAGTAGCAATTTAAGAAAAATTCTAATTCCTTATATGCATTAGTTAAACTCTAACAAAAAAAAAGAAAAGAATTAGAGTGGTTAGTTATTTGCATCTTTCTATTTGAGTAAACTCAGAATAATAACCTACCCAAAACAAAATGGTAAGAATGGTGCGATGGTGGTATTGAGAGAAAAAACAAAATAAAAATGAGAAGAGATAGTATGAATATAAAAATAAATAAAAGTTATAAAAAGAAATTAGTTGAAATTACCCTCTAAACATTAATTCCTTAGGGCTTTATTTGTTTAGGAGACAAAGACAAAAACTCAGATTAGAGACTGGAACAAAAATTTTTATTGTCAAAATTTCACTCCCTTCAATACTTCGAGAAAGTGGAGATAGAAGGATTGAACTTTTATGAAATGATTTATAAAACTTTAATAATTTTTTTTTAAATACTCTCATTCAATTTGAAAATTTTTAATATTAATTTTTGTACTTTTTCCACTGCTTATTTCAGTTTCTGTCTCTTAATAAAATTTAAATCAAATATGATAATAAACTTAATATAATTCATAACTTTATCCTTGGTAAAATTTTCATAACAGTTTTAGTCGCGTACTCAATAAATTATAAACAATAATGTTATGTATACGAAAAAAATCAATCACTAAATTAAAATATATTTTTTTTATGTCTTTGTGTAAAATATATATTAAAATATAAAATATATATTAAAAAACAACATTTATATGTTACGGTAATGCTATGTGTACCATTGTATACCTCTGTACACATTATTTTTAGCACGAAAAAATGTAAATATTAGCACATAAAAATGGTGTATCCAGAAATGTACAATGCTACACGTAGATTAATTCTACATATTTTATACACAAATATATGACACCTAATTTTGTATAGGATTTTCATATATAAAATAGATTAGTTTTCCCTCTCCAACTGACGTGTGCACAAACCTCAGCATTTACCTTTCTTGGCCACGTTTAGAGGACTAATATAAGTTACTACAAGACTATGTCAAAACCTTCCTCTTCACGATTTCACCCTTGATTCATTTACTCTCATATATTTTTTTTCTCTATAAACGATACCTACTAACCAGCTAAAGATCAAACCAACTTATTTGGTCACAAAGTTGGAATAAGAAAAGAAGAAATGGCAGAGGAAATTAGATTCTTTGAGCTGAACACAGGTGCCAAGATACCTTCTGTTGGGTTTGGCACTTTTATTGGGTTAGGTCAGGATCAAAATCCTGCTGCCTTGGCCGAAGCAGTCACTAATGCCATTAAGGTATTATTATCATTATTATTATTGACAAATATTCACTTTAGATTTTAGTGTTATTATATTATTATTATAAAGTTTTGATTAGAAAGAGCTAACATTAGAAATGTTTGATTATTTTCATGTTAGGTTGGATACAGGCATATCGACTGTGCTTCAGCTTATCGCAATCAAGCAGAGGTAATGATTAATGAATAATGATTAGCCATTAATGGAATCTATCTATGCTCTCTTTGTGGAACTTTCTAGAGCTGTAAAATTGAGTGGGCATCGAAAAGGCTAGACGAGGATGAGCCAACAGTCGCCACTCGACCTGAATCTCGTGTAACTCGCAAACTAGTCATGATTTTATTAGCTCCACTGGTCCACTTTTTTGAGCAATCTGAACTTGCTGAGTCATGTCTTGTTTCAACGTGTCTCAAACTTTTCTCTTGGTAGTTTTAAAACATGTAAATTATGTTGTTAATAACGTTTACAAGACACACTTTATCTTTAATTCAGGGATATCTTTCGACAAACTCCATTTCTAAAATTATACAATAACATTTATATATTTAAATTAGAGTTTAATTTTAATACATGTAACAATCATTCAATCATATCAATGACCATTCACGCATTCATAAAAAATAGTTATTTTCAATGTATGTGTAAATTTTTTATATAATTACATTAAAATTAAATTCTTTAAATTATATCGCACTTCACATCTTTGGTACAAGTATGACAAATTTTAGAGTAGCTTGTGTAATATCACCTAATAATTGGGAACTTGGGTATAATTTAATTTGGCATCTTGTTTTGTATAGATTGGTTTGGCTCTCAAGAAGCTATTTGATGAAGGTACTGTAAAACGTGAAGACTTATGGATCACCTCCAAACTATGGTATACTTTATTCTGAAAATGTTATGGTGTTTGTTTCTCAATGTTAGACATTGGTTTACTCAACAATGATTCCTTGGTTTCTTGACTATAAATCCAGGTGTGCAGATCATGATCCTGAAGATGTACCAAAAGCTTTAGATAAAACTCTGCAAGAACTTCAACTTGACTATCTAGATCTCTATCTGGTATGTGTTACTTTTGTTCAAGATCAATGCTACACTATAAATACATTTTAACTTGAAATTTTTACTTAAATCATTGTTGGATGATTTTTTGACAATTGAATATAAAGATTCACTGGCCGGTCAGCATGAAAAAGGGTACAGTTGGAATCAAACCTGAATATCTTACAATACCAAATATTCCCAATACATGGAGAGCTATGGAGGCGCTGTATGACTCCGGCAAGGCTAGAGCTATCGGAGTATGCAATTTCTCTTCAAAGAAGCTTCAAGATCTTTTGGATATAGCGCGCGTGCCTCCGGCTGTTAACCAAGTGGAGCTGCATCCGCAATGGCAGCAGCCGAAGTTGCACGAATTCTGCAAATCCAAAGGAATTCACCTATCTGTAAGCACATCAATTGAAATGCGGAGAATGTCTCAAATTTTATGTAAATGCTAGAGACATGTTTCAAAATTTCATTTCATGGTCTAAGAAAGGAACAGTTTTTCATTTTTCTCTTTTTGTAAACATAGGCTTTGGTGCAGCTTCAAATGGGGGTTGTATATACCATCAACCATCATACCATCAACCATCATGATCCTAATGGCTAACTTTCTGTGATGACCCCTTTTCATTTTCAGGGATATTCTCCATTAGGGTCTCTATTGCACAAGGATGACCTCCTTAAGAATCCTGCAATTAATCTGGTAGCAGAAAAGTTTGGGAAGACACCGGCACAAGTGGCCCTTAGGTGGGGTCTGCAGGCGAGGCATAGTGTGTTACCTAAGAGTGCAAATGAGGAGAGGATCAAGAGTAATTTCGATGTCTTCGACTGGTCTATACCTGACGAGCTAATGGCCAAGTTATCTGAAATCAGGCAGGTGAGTGATGAATTAAATCTAGTTTATCATACAAGATTTGGGTTGGTTCAACTAGTCTAAGACTCTTCCATAATGCTTTGGTTTTCTTGAACACTCTTCTATCTTTAACAAAAACAAACTAAGAAAATCTACTTTTATTTTTCATTTCTCTTGAGCACCTATTTCCTCTAATATTTGTTTGTGAAGCCATGACTTCATCATCTTTATCTGTGGCACAACAATAACAGAGTAGGATTTTACTCATGCAGGAGAGACTTATTGATGGTAATGGATACTTTGTTCATGAAACTTATGGTGCCTATAGAACTCCAGCAGAATTCTGGGATGGTGAATAGACAATTATATATGCAGCATTGAAGTGGTTACAAATTCCATTGTTTTCAGAAACTGTTTGTAATTGGTGTATTGATGATAGTGCAGAAGTAAAAAGAAATCTAGATTAGTTTCTTGTCCATGTAACGTTTCCTTTCAAATTGTATTTTATGTTGTTTTATGCTTGGAAATTGGTTTCTAATGAAAAGCAACTTCAATAAAGCTGATTGTTGCAATTAAAATTCCATTAAACTCAGTGCAATTAACTGACATCTATAATAGCACAAAAAACAATTTAAGAAACATTCAAATTCATTATATCCATGAGTTAGATTCTGTAACCAAAAACAAGGAGTCTTCAGTGAATTGCTTATTAGGATTGCAAACTATTACAAGCCATATGATCAGTGTATACATACAAAATTCTAAGAAGACAAATGTGTTCCTTTGAGAAATACAGGAAATTCTTGTAATGCAATCGAGATGTGCTTAAATATTCAGGCAGTAGAAGAAACAACAAGCAGAATAAATTTAGGGTTGGTAATCAAGACAATATAAGAGACAAATTAACAATTACTAGCAAGTTAAAATTCATGCTTGTTACACCAATATGAAGATCTTAAACTAAAATACATGAAAAATAATCTTACTCACCTATAGAACTAATTCACAAGTTCATATAAATAGTACTTCAAGACAACATAAAATGAGAAAAAGAAAGTAAGATATCTTTATAATCAGATCCAAAAAATTGACCAAAAACGTTGTTCCAATGGGAAAAAGGTAACACACACTTTTTTAATGCTTCATAACTCCTCTAGCAATCATTTCACGTAGAAGCTTTTCTGCCTTACAATTTTCATTCCTTCCAAGAAGAGCCCTTATGATTATCTCATAAGTTACTATGTTAGGGAAGCAACCTTCTTTATCCATTTCTGAAAGCAACACCATGGCTTCATCAAACAAGCCCTCTTTACAAAGCCCACTGATCATAACAGTATATGTTCTGACATCCAATTGGTAGTCGTTGACTAGGAGATGCTGGAATAATTGTTGTGCTGTTTTAAGTCTCTCACCTTTGCACAATCCATCAATAAGTATGGTACATGTGACCACACAAGGACGTATTCCTCTGCTAACAATTTTCTGAAATAATTCTATAGCCTCTTCAAGATGTTTAGTTTTACACAACCCATCTAACAAGATACTGTAAGTAATCAAATCAGGGAACTGACCACCAGCATGCATTTCATTGAGAAGATCCTGCACCTTTGATATCCTCCCAGATTTGCATAATCCATCAATGAGAGAGCTAAATGTTATCGTATTAGGAACCAAATTTCTTTGAGGCATCTCTTTGAACAAAGTCAAGGCTTTATCCACTCTTTTGTTCTTACAATATCCATTAATCATGATATTGTAACTCCAAACATTAGGTTTCAAGCCCATTTTCACCATATCATCAAATAAAGCAGTTGCCTCACTCACTTTCTTAACAAGAAAATACCCATCTATTAAAGCATTGTAAGAAACGACGTCAGGTTTAAGACCTCTCTCCAACATCAAATTAAACACTTCATGGCCATCTGTAGTTCTTCCATCCTTAAATAGAGCATCAATGAGTATGCTATAGGTATGAAGGTCAGGCTTGATATTGGTTTGCACCATTTTCTTCAACAATTGTGTAGCTGCTTCTAATTGATCTACACAGCATAAACCGTGAATTAGAGAGCTGTAACTCACAACATCAGGAGAAATCCCACGAGCAATCATCTGGGAGAAATATTTGCCTGCCTCATTTACAAGTCCCTCTTTGCATAATCCATCGATGATCGTACTGTACATTACTACATTAGGTTTGATTGGTTGATTCTTCAGCTTCTGCATCAACTCAATCGCAGCTCCTGTTTTCCCTATCTTACATAAACCATTGATTAAGGTCCCATAAGTAACCTCATCAAGATGATATCCTTGTGCTATGACGTCATCATGAAATTCCAAAGCAGACTTA
>JASCZI010000393.1:28114-43993 GCA_036250425.1 Stylosanthes scabra
AATGCCAAACATTGTTGCATGAATTGATTAAAAATGGTTAGCTTGCTTAGATGTTTAACATAAGGGAATTGATAAGTGTTAGAGTTATGTGAAAATAGCATTTGGATGCTTGAAATGCATTTGGTCTTAGTTGATTCCATAACTCTAATACTTGCTTTCTTTACTTCATGCACCATATTTTATGGTTTCCCTTATATGAAATTTTTGATTTTCAGATGGCAAGCAAAGGGAAAGCTCCGGCAAAGGCATCATCCACAAGGCTTCATGGGTCAACATCTCAATAACAACCAAACGAAAATATGCTGGGATCTGAGATGCTAACCCTAGTGGTTAGTTTTCTCCTTATATATCTAGCTTAATTCCTAAAAATTAGCTATCAATCAAATCAAATCTAATCTATCTTATCTTAATCTTATCTTCTATTTTAACAAAGCTTATCAATCTTCTCTTGATTCTTCCAATCATATCCTTGATTAATGAATGAAATTGATGCCCAAAAGATCTTGGATTTGAATTGGAATTGGTGGATTATTGGAATTTGGTTTTTGTCCCCATGTTATACGTGTAGCTCCCACGTATCATGTGGGGCTACTGCCTGAAGTCCCTCACGTAGTTGAATTGCCCACGTTATACGTGGGAGAGCTCACGTATAACGTGGGCTCTCTGTAAAGAATGCACCAATTGTTCAATTCACTCACGTTATACGTGAGTGACCTACGTACTACGTGTAGCTTCTATCCTCAATTCCTCATTTCTCACGTTTAACGTGGGAAGGTGGCGTACTACGTGGAGTCTCTGGACTTTTCTTCATCTTCTTTGCTTCAATCTCTCTTCAAATGGTCTTCAATCACCTAAAACTCTTAGTGAATTTCTAAAACACAAACACAACTCAAAGAACATCAAGTTTGTTTGATTGATCAATTAATAACTTTAATTCACAAAGAATAACATAATAATGAAGAGAAATTGAGACTAAAAATAACCTAAGATGCATATGCATCACCCTACCCCTTTTAATCTATTTTAACCCCCAAACCCCACTCACAACTCACACAAACACACTCAAACAACACTTCAACACTCAAACACATCCACATACAAACCCTAACTCTACACTCTACACTTCTGCAGCACCTCACCCACGCCTATACTTCCATCCCAACAACCCCACGCCTAAAACACTCTAACCTTTCTTCCTACTTTTGCTATTCCATTTCTGCACCGTTAAATACCTACATTACACCTTTCTTCCTTCCCTTTTTCAGATTCTAGTTGCTTGAAGACAAGCACCACTTCAAGTTTGGTGTGGGCAGCTTCGATCAACCATTCAAATGGCCTTATCCTCAGCCCCTGCCAGCATGTTTGACGACTACCGTTTCAGGACAGAGTTCAACCAAACACTCTTTGAGTAAATTAAAAGGAAGAAGAAAGTCACACCAGAAGTAGGATTCGATCTTGATGAGGATGAATATCCACAACTCAAGGAACAAATAGCTCTAAGAGGATGGAGAAGACTAGCAGCCCCTATAATAGATATCGGCAACTACTAGTCCAAGAGTTTTATGCAAACGTAGCATTATCAGACGAGGAAATGGAGCATGTTGGACAACTCCCTTACAAAAGCTATGTAAGGGGAGTTGAAGTTGACTTCTCTCCAGAAAATATCAGAAGAGTAATGAGGTTCAAAGAGGAAACACCAGGTGTAGACACGGACTACACAACTCGCCAAGCCATAGACCAACGGCTTGATGAAGTCCTTGCTGAGTTGTGCGTCCCCGGTACAACTTGGAAGTTGAGCTCCAGCCAACCAGCAATCCCCATTCAACTAAGGAGGGCTGAACTCTTTCCATTAGCCCGGGGATGGCAAGAATTTATCATTCACTCCCTTTTTCCAACCGGGAACAATCGGAAATCAAAGTGGCAAGAGCAATTCTGATTCATGCAATCATGAAAGGAGAAGAAGTAAGGGTTGAAAACATCATAGCGGACAACATGGCAGTCATTGCACAAGGGCTGCATGGGAAAGGAAAGTTAGGCTTTCCAAGCACAATTTACAAATTGTGCAAGGACGCAAGGGTGCCAATGAGGGAATTCAAGAGAACCACGCGGATTCCACATGAAAAGCCAATCACGACTAAACGAATGGAAACAACGAGGTTACCAAGAAATGTACCCTAGCAGCAGCAAGATGAAGACAATGAGGACCAACCTATGCCTCAACCCGGAGGAGGCAGTGAAGAGGATCAAGATCAGCAGCAATACCATAAACTCCAGCAACTACCACAGCAGGATTATTAGGAGTTTCAGCAGAATTTTGAGAACCAATACCATCAAGATCTTCAAGGGATTGAAGAACACCTCTCAAGCATGCAATTTTTGTAGCAATCATTTTATGAGAACATGTAGAAATCGCAAGCTGGGTACATGAAAGAGGTTAAAGCAATCAAGGCCAAGCAAGAAGAATTATGGAACAACACCAATAGGTTCCATTCTCAAATCAGAAAAGAGCAAGACATGCTTGCTTGGGAGATTCAAGAGATTAGAAAAGGTTATATCAACCAGACCTTAATGAATTCTCAAAGGGCCGATGCAGAAAAGAACCTGGAGCAAGCAGTGGAAAGGCAAGCTAGGGAGCTAGCAGAAATGAAGAAGCAACTCAACCTATGGACAAGAAATGCCTCCGCAAGAGAGGCATACTCTTCCTAGGCACATCAGCAAGCCAACCCAAATTTGAGTGAGATCCCTATCAACCATATTCCGGATCTCATGTAAACAAATGCTGAAAAGGGAAGGCCTATGTTCTATGGAGCCCTCAAGTCACATGTAGAGACAAGTGCTTCTTCCCAATCTGCACAATAAGAACCCATACCATTGCGGACTGCACCTCTTCTTCCCGGCAATCAACCACCTGATGGTCCTAAAAATTAGGCTTAAGGTCGTTTAGTTCTTTACCTCATCTCCCCTTCTTTAGAATAGTGTTGTGTGTTCTTATTTTTCTATTATGTGTTGTGTTATATTTTCCTATTTGTGTGTCTTTAAATTAAAGAAGTTATGTATTTTATCTTAATTATATGAATGAATTATGCTTGCTTTAGTTGAGGATTGATCATGAATAAATGCTTATGTGTTGAATATCATCTTAATCATTGCTATGCTAATTAACCAATATGAAACCGAAATTAATGAGATTGTTTAAAGATTGTGGAGGTTAAAAGAGGATGAATGATAACTAATGTTAATTCTTTGAACACTAGAAGCTTGAGAAGGTTTAAGGATTTAGAAAGGTTTGTAAGTAAGGTTTGATGCACTTGTAACCGTGTGAGAAACTAATAAGAATGAGGGAGTTCTTCAATTCAATAAAAAGTGCTAAGGCTCTAAGCATCAATGGCCAAAAAGATTGAAAAGCTAAAGGCTGGATTGTGTTGAGGATAGGCTAGGGTCTAGATCCAATGGAGTGCTTTATCACTTGGCAACTTGAGCTTGAAAACTCGAGATTGTTCGATCAAAAACCCATCCTAAATAGCTGCCTCAATGAGACAAATGAGCCAAAAACGTAATAGATTTGAAGGCTATATGCTTGTGTTGAAATGTTATGAAGATATACTTGAGCTAGTAAATCCAATGGGGTGCTTCAACACCTAGCAACTTGAGCTTGAAAAATTGGGATTGTTGATTGAAAAACTCTTTCTAAAGAGCCTCCTTAATAACAAGACGATAAGAGTCAAAATGAAAAGAAAAGATGAGAAGAACTATCTAAAAATTTCAAAAAGGTTGATCATTTAGTTACTTCAACAATCAAATTCTGAAATAAACAAAACAATTTGAATCTAAGAATGATCCATGGCCAACAAAGGATTAGAATTGATTGAAGTTTGAGTTTAAACTTAATGATTCCTACACTGCAGACAAAGGAGTTAAACTATGATTTCAGCTTGCTTGAGGACAAGCAAGGTTTAAGTTTGGTGTTGTGATGCATGAGTGGTGTACGAAATCTTTTCAAACAAGAATTCGCGACACTCCGACAAGTGAATCGGATCAAGTAGTACCACAAAAGAGTGGGATATCGTTCCCAACAAAGAGAAGGGCATTAACCAATATTTCCAACAAGTGTTCCTCTAAGTAGATCCAATGAACTAATATGATATTAATGCAACACCTTCAAACTAAAGAAACAAACAAAGAACCGCAATCATCATGCAAAAGAATGCAAGAATGTAACTAACAATGACACACAATTATGCTAATGCAAATGTGAACAAACAAGAACTTATGAGATGAAAACAAGATTAAGAAAGATTCAATGAAACCAAACAAGATTAAGGGATAGGAGATATTCATAAACACAACTTCATAATCCAATATTGATGCATGAGCATCATTGTAGATAAACCTCCTAATTTATGTTGTATTATTCACCTAATTTACTTAGATTCATGCTAAAATTGGTAAAAATAGAATAAAATATTAGTACATGTTAAATTATGAGAAAACACTGGTACTTTGAGTATTTTATTATTAAATTACAGGAAAAGTGGCTAAAGAAGCTTGAAAACAGAAAAACTGAGTATGAAGCCATGCTCATGATGCTGATCAGTTTTTTTAGCATGACCTTTGCTCACTAATTTGGAAATATCTTGAGCTACAGAAGTCCAAATGATCTAATTCAAATTGCGTTGGAAAGCTTACGTCCGGGGCTTCGATTTGGTATATAAATGTCTATGGTTGACAATCGATTGGAGCCTAGAACAACCCTGGGAAAGTTGCAGTAGAAGAGCTGCACGCCCAGGCGCCCAGAGCTGCATGCCCAGGCGCCCAGAAAGTTGCAGCAGAAGAGCTGCACACCCACAAGCCCACGCCTAGGCGTGGAAGCCAAAGTCTAGGCGTGGAGCACTCTGTTTTGGGCAGAAATTGTACATTTCATTTTCAATGCATTTGTATTTCATTTATCTCTTTTGTAAACCTATAAATAGATGGAAAACTTCACATTAGAGAGACATTAGAACATTTTTTTACATCACTTACTTTTGAGAATTCATTTCTTAGTTTTCTCTTAGTTTTAGTTCTAGTTTTCTTTGAAGTTTCCATCAATTCTTGTAACTTTTACATTTTCAATCTAGCAAAGAGGAAATTCAGTTTCTATCTCTTTTCTTTCTCTTTCTCTCTTAACGCAGGTGTTTGTTTTCGCGTCCTAAATATTTTCGTGATCATTTCTATGTTCTCATTTCGCTTTGTGTTACTCCCGATGGTGCTAAGCCGGTACCGTCAATTAAATTAACGGCTCGGTTTTTAGCACAACTGCAGCTAAAGGCACATCCTATTTCACTTGGAAAAATCCACTGAGTTCGAATATCTCAGCGAATTTACGGAATAAATCCCGTTGTTTGGTTTACGAGAAGGTTGGGGTTTACACCCTTAATGTTAACGCGAGGGGGTAACTTTTCAATAATATCAATCTTTGCTTTGTCAACCTCTATCCCTAATTCTGAAACTTTGTGTCCAAGTACTATACCTCCTTTAACCATAAAATGACATTTTTTCCCAATTCAAAAGAAGGTTAGTCTCTTGGCACCGTTTTACAACTAAAGCTAGATGTTTCAAGCATGCATCATAAGAATTACCAAAAATAGAAAATTCATCCATAAATATTTCAATATATTTCTCTACCATATCAGAAAAGATGGAATGCATACATCTTTGGAACGTGGCGGGAGCATTGCATAGTCCGAAGGGCATCCTCCTATAAGCGAAAACACCATAAGGACATGAGAAAGCGGTCTTTTCTTGATCTGTCGGATCAACAACTATTTGATTATACCCCGAATATCCATCCAAAAAGCAATAGTATGCATGACCAGCTAGTTTCTCTAACATTTGATCCATGAAAGGTAGGGGGAAATGATCCTTCCTTGTTGCATCATTGAGCTTTCGGTAGTCTATGCACATCCTCCAACCGGTTACCGTCCTAGTTGGAATTAGTTCATTCTTCTCATTGTTGATCACGGTCATGCCTCCTTTCTTAGGCACAGCATGAACCAGACTAACCCAAGAGCTATCGGAAATAGGGTATATGATTCCCGCATCCCATAGCTTCATGACTTCTTTTTGCACAACTTCCTTCATTGCCGGATTCAACCTTCTTTGGGGCTGTACCACGGGCTTGCTATTCTCCTCAAGTAGGATCTTATGCATGCAAATAGTTGGACTTATCCCCTTGAGATTACTAATTTTCCATCCAAGAGCGGTTTTATGCTCTCTTAGGACAACTAGCAAGTCATCTTCTTCCTTGGAACTCAATGTTGAACTTATTATGACCGGTAGAGTTTCTTCCTCATCTAGGAATGCATACTTTAAGGTGGTGGGTAATGGCTTAAGCTCCGGTTTGTGAATTTTCTGCACTTCTTCCTCATTTTTCTGTACCATAACCTCATTTTTCTGCACTTCCTCTTCATTTTTCTGCACTCCCTCATCATTTTTCTGCATCATGTCAAGGTTTTTCTGCACTAACTCTTTACTTTGCTGTACTAAAGGTGGAATTTTCTGCACTTTTTCTGCAATTTTTTGCAACATAGAGTTATGGTTAGTGACATCTAATTCATCATACCTTGCTTGCTTTGCTTGGAGTTTGGACATGGCTTCCTCTTCTTGAACTTCTCTAATCAACTCCTCAATGACATCTATCCTCATACATCCTTCCGTTCCTCTTCCCTTGGATATTGCATAGCTTTAAACACATTGATCACCATTTGCTCATCATGCACTCTAAGGGTAAGCTCTCCTTTTTATACATCAATGAGTGCTCTTCCGGTTGACAAAAATGGTCTTCCTAGAATGATTGATGGTGTAGCATCATCCCCCATGTCTAGGATAACAAAATCTGCCGGTAAGATGAATTTCCCAACCTTTACGAAGATGTTCTCAACCACACCTATGGGAAACTTGATAGATTTGTCGGCTAGTTGAAGTGACATCCTAGTTTCCTTGACTTCTTCAATTTGCAGCCGCTTCATAAGTGACAAGGGCATCAAATTGATGCTAGAACCCAAGTCACACAATGCTTTCTCAATGGTAGTCTCCCCCATAGTGCAAGGGATTTGAAAGCTGCCCGGATCCTTCATTTTTGGAGGCAAATTGCTTTGTATCACAGCACTACACTCATTGCCCAATTGAATGGTTTCTTCTTCTCTCCAACTTCTTTTATTGGAGATTAGATCTTTCATGAACTTGGCATAGAGTGGCATTTGCTCCAATGCTTCAGCAAAAGGAATATTGATCTGCAATTTCCGGAAAACTTCAAGAAAGTTAGAAAACTGTTTATCTTTTACCTCCTTCCGTAGTTATTGAGGGAAGGGTATGTTGTTTTCCTTTTCTACTAATTTTTTTGCTGCTTTTTGGGCTTGTTGGGGCTGCTGGAATTTTCCTTCCTTGGTTGCATCTTCCTTGCCTTTTTCCATAGTAGGTTGCACATTCACCTTCTTGCTCACATCTTCAAGAGCTCTTCTACTTCTAAGGGTTATTGCCTTACATTCCCCCTTAGGATTGTCTTTGGTATTGCTTGGAAAAGCATTTGGCAAAGTAGTATATAGTTGCTTAGCTATTTGCCCCAATTGAGTTTCCAAATTTCTGATTGAAGACTCTTGATTTCTGAAATTTGCCCTTGCTTCTTCAATGAAATTGTTGGTGTTTTGTACAAAACCAGCTGTGGTCAAGGTAAGCTTCTCTAAAGTGGCTTCAAAAGATGTAGATGATTTCAGTTTGGGCTGAGGTACATTAAGGATAATAGGTTGTTGTGGAAGAGGTGGTTGAAAAGGTGGTCTTTGAAATGGTTGATAAGGTGGACGTTGTTGGAAGTTGTTGTTGTTCTTTGGATTTTGGTTTCCTTCCCAACCTAGATTAGGGTGATTCCTACATCCAGGATTGTAGGTGTTAGAATATGGATCATATGGCTGTTTTCATTGGTTTCCCAAGTAGTTAACTTGCTCCAATGATGGTTTATCCCTTAGAAGGCAGCAATGTTGATTTTCATGAGGACCCCCCACAAAGATTACATATTGTTGGTATCTCCATTTGAGTACCCATGGCTGAAACTTCTAACTTCTCCAACTTCTTGTTCAATGTAGGGAGTTGTTGAGCCATAGCCTTGTTTTCGGCGAGAAGTGCATCCATAGTATCAACCTCCAAAACTCCCCTCTTGATTGCGGTGTTTTGTAAACCCTAGATCTCGGCAAGTATACCGAATCATATCAAGTAATATACCACAGTGAAGTGGGTATCGATCCCTCAAAGATTAAAGGACTAAGCAATCACCACCAATTAATTCTTCTAATCAGATCGAATGAGAAATAGGAAGTATTTAGTGAGCAGGAAATTTCGAAAATCAAATAGAGAGAAATCAGAATATTACTTGTGTGTAAACAATGATGAGGGAGCTGTTAAGAGATCCGAAGAGGTTTTTCCCTTGAGGGCCAATGCATACATTCGAATACTAATTCTAGGGTTTCAGTTATCAAGCACAATGAATCTAGTTTAACTAAGCCCTAATCTCTTAGTAACTTAGTTTCTATTTACCTAATCAAAAGCTAATCTCTTAGTCAATCAATCAAATAAATAGGTGAAGATCTAAATCAGATTCTAATCCTTATGAGTCTCAAAAGTGATCCTAGATCGGATTAAATATCACTCTATCCCAACTAGTTCTAATCCAATTTTAACCCACAGAATTATTAGTTGTATAACAATTAGCTTCACTATCTCTAGCTAGACCTAATTGATTATGTGATTTAATTTCCAGCTAGCATAAACTAATAGATCTCTCAATCTAATTAATCTAGCCTTAGACAAGTTAAGAACACCTCTCAGTGATTCTAAACTATTAAGATTAAGAATAGAGAATTAAATCATGCATAGAAGATACCTGAAAATTCCTCAATGAATTAATAAACGAATATACATAGTGACTACTTCATTATTGGGTGAACAGAGCTCCTCACCCTTAACAATGGAGTATTTTAGCAATTCATAATTGAAAGTAAAGCTATGGAGTAGAAACGAGATCTCAGATCCGACGTGCTAACCCTAGTGGTTAGTTTTCTCCTTATATAATTAGCTTAATTCCTAAAAATCAGCTATCAATCAAATCTAAATCTAAATTGATATTAAACTATCTTATCTTAATCTTATCTTCTATCTTAACAATGCTTATCAATCTTCTCTCAATCTTCAATCAATCTTCTCTTGATTCTTCCAATTACACCATTGATTAGTGAATGGAATTGATGCCCAAAAGATCTTGGATTTGAATTGGAAATGGTGGATTACTGGATATTGAGTTTTTCCCCCACGTTATACGTGTAGCTCCCACGTATAACGTGGGGTTACTGCCAAAATTCCTCGTGTAGTCGAATTACCCACGTTATACGTGGGGGAGCTCACGTATAACGTGGGCTCTCTGTGAAAATACATCAATTTGCTGAATTGACCCATGTTGTACGTGAGTGCCTACGTACTATGTGTAGCTTCTGTCTTTAATTCCTCATTTCTCACATATAACGTGGGAATATGGCATACTACGTGGGATCTCTGGACCTTTCTTCATCTTCCTTGCTTCAATCTCTCTTCAAATGGTCTTCAATCAGCTAAAACTCTTAGTGAATTTCTCTAAAACACAAACACAACTTAAAGAACATCAAGTTTGTTTGATTGATCAATTAATAACCATAATTCACGAAGAAAAACATAATAATGAAGAGAAATTGAGGTTAAAAACAACCTAAGATGCATACGCATCACAACACCAAACTTAATCTTTTGCTTGTCCTCAAGCAAAGCAAGAGTCAAAATTTGTTTTTAAATTTCAATTTCTCTTACTCTACTGAGATACATTCTTTTGGGATTTCCTTATGGTACTTCTCTACTACTTAGGTCAATCTTTCAGAAAAGATGAATCCCTCAAGTCCTCACTCTTAAGGGTTATTATGTGACCTCTTCTTCATTTCAACTACTTCCTCTCCAACCAGTTCTTATTGCTTCTTTTTGGGGTTCTTTTCTTGACTTTAAATGCTCTGTTACAAGGTGGCTCTTTAGAGTGGGTGTTCAATCGACAATCCCGAACCAGTTGGCTCAAGTTATCAAAGTACTCCTCAGATCTACTTACCCAAGCCTTTCCTTGAACAATTGCACCACAAGCATATAACATGGGAGAATTTCTTCAAGTTATTCTTTTTGTTCCATTTTCATCCCAGTCATTGATGCTCAAAGCCTTAATGATTTTTCTTTGATGCTCTTCCCCTTTTTGTTCTTAATGTCACTCATTGGAGTCTTTCTTTCAACATCTATGAAGAAGTCACATAATAAGCATCTCTAGAGGATTTCTCAAACGGAAATTCACTCCCCAATCAATCAATCCAAAGCACAGTTTGTAACCACATAAGATCTCTTATTTGAGTTTCGCATAAGCATTACATTCTTTCAATACATAAAAATTTCGGTTCTTGCTTTGCCTAATGATCACTCAAGAGATTACATGGTATTTATTCAATTCAAAACAGACTCACATTTGACACTAAACCAACATAAAGAGAAAAAATTGACACAAGGACTCAATGACACTAGAAAATAAGAGACATAAATAGCATTTAAGAGGACATGGTATTTATTTTGAGAAGACAAAAAGAGAACAAAATTCCTCACCTTTTGTTGACCTTCTCACTCTCTCTTTGACTACACTTACCATTCCTCGGATTCACTTGAGATGAACTCCTCTTCAGAATCTGGCACAACTTCTCTTGATTTGCCTTTGTTTGTTTCTCTTGCTTGTTGTGCTGTTGCCTCTTGGATGATTTGTTCATGCCTTATCCTCTCTTGATTCATCTCTTCTTCTCTTTTTCTATGAATGGCCAGGTTGGCCATTGTCACTGAAATTCCTTGCATCTCTATCTCCTTGAATTGTCTTGATGTATTTTGATAAGGAAACAACATTTGTTCATTGGCCATTTGATTAAAATAGCACAAGAAACTTAGTTGATCATCCATACGGTCCATTCTTGTGTTGATGGCCTCAAAGCTCTTCCTATTCTCTTCTTGTTGTTGGTCAAGCCTCCTATAGATTTGGGACATGGAGGCGTCAAAGTGAGTGTAGAAGTTTGAAGGGAAATCTTGTTGATGGTGGAATTGGGATTATGGTTGTTCTTGAGGTGGTTCTTGTTGAGGAGTGGTTGCTTGTCTTGCTTGCCTCGGATTTCTTGCTCTTACTTCTCTTGTTCTTGTCATTGCCTCTCCTACTATTGGTGGCTCTTGAGGGATTAAAGTGTCATCCGGAATAGCGAGAATTTTCGCATCTGCACAAAGAGCTACAATGATACTTGGGAAGGAGAGGCTATATGACACGTCCGTTTTGTAAACGAATTTGTAGATTTGCTCAGCAATAATCTCCTCCACGTTGATATTTTCTCCAATGATGATGGAGTGAATGAGCACAGCCCTCTCAACGGTTAATTCAGAACGGTTGGTGGTTGGAAGAATGGATCGACAAATAAACTCGTACCATCCTTTTGTCATAGGCTCAAGAGTTGCTCTCCTTAAGTAATGGGGTCTTCCATCTTTGTGACGGACCCAATCTGCTCCTATAATACACAGATCCTCTAACAAATGATCAAGCCTATAATCTTTGTTGGCCTTCCTTTCATGATAAGAGGGTGCATTAGGGATTGGATCCTTTCCCAATTTCAGAACTCTTTTGATGTTGCTAGGAGCAAAGCTTATATCCTTCCCTCTCACCATTGAAGTGTAGGTGTATTGCTTCCTCTTCTCTTTGTCTGGTTCCCAAGCATTGGCATAGAATTCTTTGACCATAAGGTGGCCAACGGCTTGAATCGGCTTGGTGAACTTCTCCCACTTCCTTTGTTGGATTTGGAAGCCACATGGGTCGAGGATGCTCTCATCAACTTAGATGATGAGTTCGGGAAGAACCCTTCTTGCAGAAAGTTTTGAGTTAAAGTGTGCCTCATGATACATGGTCTTGAATCTTGGCGCTTGGCTGCTTGAAGAAATAGCCTTTCCCTTTCTTTTTCTATCTGCCATTCTAACAAGAGAGAAGAAAGAAAGAAAGATGTGTGAGTGAATGAATTTGTGATGAATGAAAAGAACACACCCAACACCAAACTTAGAGATTTTGCTTGTCCCTAAGCAAAAAGAAAGAAAAATCAAGAAGGAGAATGTGAGTGTGATGAACGAGTAATGGGGGAAAGAAGAGCAAGAATGCAAAAGTGTATGCAATGTGTATGAGTATGCTGATGGTAGGGATTTAAATAGGGTTTTTGAATGAGTATGAATGGTTAAGATTTGTTTTAGGTTAAATGTGATGAATGGTTGTGATGAATGTTGTTTGTAAAAGGGTTGTGATTTCCCAAAAACTGATGAGAAACTTGAAAATATGAGATTGATTGGATGAATGCATGCTATGAATGAGTGGATGGAGTTTGTGAAGAATTTTGTGTGGTATGCATGCTCTTAATGAATGTTGTTTTGAAAAAGATGCAATCTTTCAAGAAACAAGAAAGAAACTCTGAAAACATTTGTTGGGATTTGATTTATCAATGCCAAAAATTAAGGGATATGCATGTGGTTGGTTGTGGAATGCTCAGACCACGTATAACGTTCCAATTTCAAATTTGAATTGGCGTTATACGTGGTTCTTCACGTTATACGTGAAGAATTTGGTTGGGAGCAATAGAATGCCCACATTATATGTATGGAACTCACGTATAACGTGTGGCTTCTGTGATTTGCAATGTGTTTTGAGGATGTTCCCCACGTATGACGTGAGGCTGGGACGTATAACGTCTAGCCTCTGTCATTTGGGGTGAATGTGGATGAATTTTCCCACGTATGACGTGAAGTATGGCATCATACATGGGAAATAAAATGCAAATATGGTGATGGAGGCAGTAACCCCACGTTATACGTGAGTTAGTCACGTTATACATGGTGGTTAAGCCTCAATGCATGAATGTTTTGGCTCTGTTTTCCCCTGTTTGTGATGAATATGCTTCCTTCTTCTTCTTCTTCTACAAAATCAATAAGAGAAGTGATGATATAATGAATTTGAGAAAAGAATTGAGATAACTAAGTTCTAAAACTACTAAGGAGACTTATGATTGGGTTGCCTCCCAACAAGCGCTCTTTTATCGTCATTAGCTTGACGTTGCTTGATCTCTAAGTGAGATCGTGGACGATCTTCTCCTTGTCAATGATGCCTCCTAAGTAATGCTTGAGTCTTTGTCCATTGACAGTGAATTTGGAGCCATCTTCGTCATTCATGATTTCAATATGACCATAAGGAGAGACGTTAGTAACTGTGAAGGGTCCAGACCATCTTGTTCTCAACTTTCCCAGAAAGAATTTGAGTCTTGAGTTGTATAATAGAACCTTGTGCCCAGGTTCAAATTATCTTGGCTGGATCCAGTTGTCATCAAACTTCTTTGTTCTTTCTTTGTAAATCAGTGAATTCTCATAAGCTTGAGTTCTAAACTCATCAAGCTCATTCAACTGCAGAAGTCTCTTTTCAGATGAGGCATTAATGTCAAAATTCAGAAATTTGATAGCCCAAAATGCCTTGTGTTCGAGTTCTACTAGAAGGTGGCATGATTTGCCATAGAGAAGTTGATAAGGGGACATTCCGATTGGAGTTTTGAATCCAGTTCTATAAGCCCAAAGAGCATCATCAATCTTCAATGCCCAGTCATTCCTAGATTCACTCACTGTTTTCTCTAAAATCCGCTTCAATTCTCTAGTAGAGACTTCTACTTGGCCACTAGTTTGAGGATGATAAGGAGTGGCTACCTTGTGCTTGACACCATATCTTTGAAATAGAGAGTCCAATTGCTTGTTGTTGAAGTGGCTTCCTCCATCACTGATTAGAGTTCTAGGAACTCCGAATCTGCTGAAAATGTTCTTCTTGAGGAATTTAAGTACCACTTTTGAATCATTGGTGGGTAATGCAGCTGCTTCCACCCACTTAGAGACATAATCCACTGCCACTAGGATGTAGTTGTTCGAATAGGAGGGTGGGAAAGGCATATGAAATAGTTGGCATCATTCAGCAACTTTCTTCTTTGATTCTTTGTGAAATTCGGAGGCACTATCCTTATAGCTTTGAAGTTGGCAATGTCAGCGAACCATGGTACCATTTGCACTTGCAACAATTGTTCATCTGGGAACTCTTCTTTGATTGGTAATGCAAGGGCTGAACGTGTGTCATTTTCGAGCCTAGAGAGATGGTCTGCAACTGGATTTTCAACACCTTTTCTGTCCTTGATCTCTACGTCAAACTCTTGAAGAAGAAGAACCCATCTAATGAGTATTGGCTTTGAATCCTGCTTAGAAAGAAGATACTTAAGAGCAGAGTGGTCAGTATATACAATTACTTTTGAACTAATAAGATATGATCTGAATTTGTCAAAAGCAAATACAATAGCAAGTAATTCTTTCTCAGTGGTGGTGTAATGCTTTTGTGCATCATAAGGACTCTACTAGCATAGTATATGACATGCAACAATTTATCTTTCTTTTGCCCTAAAACAGCAGCTATTGCAAAGTCACTAGCATCACACATCAATTCAAAAGGTAGAGACCAATCAGGTGGGGCAATAATAGGAGCTGAAACAAGTTTGGTTTTTAAAGTTTGAAAAGTTGCCATGCATTCTTCATTAAAATCAAAAGGGTTTCTTGTAACCAAAAGATTACTCAGAGGTTTAGCAATTTTAGAAAAATCTTTTATGAACCTCCTATAGAATCCTGCATGACCTAAAAAGCTCCTAATTGATTTCACATTGATTGGTGGTGGCAATTTTTCAATCACCTCTACTTTAGCTTTATCAACCTCTATTCCTTTGTTTGAGATTTTGTGACCAAGTACAATTCCTTCAGTTACCATAAAGTGACATTTTTCCCAGTTTAAAACAAGGTTTGTTTCTTGGCACCTTCTCAACACTAAGGTTAGATGTTTTAAGCATGAATTAAAAGAATCACATAAAACAGAGAAGTCATCCATGAAGATTTCAATGAATTTATCAATCATATCAGAGAATATAGAAATCATGCATCTTTGAAAAGTACCAAATCGCATTCTACGATAAGCGAAAATACCAAATGGGCACGTGAATGCTATTTTCTCTTGGTCAGCCGGATCAACCGCAACTTGGTTATAACCCAAATAACCGTCAAGGAAACACTAAAACGCATGTCCGGCTAACCTCTCAAGCATTTGATCAAGGAATGGCAGTGGGAAGTGATACTTCCATGTTGCTTGATTGAGCTTTCGGTAGTCTAGGCATATTCTCCATCCGGTGACTGTTCTTGTAGGGATTAATTCATTCTTCTCATTAGGAACAACGGTAATTCCTCCTTTCTTTGGCACTACTTGAATAGGGCTTACCCATGGGCTGTCCGATATTGGATAAATGATTCCCGCATCCCAGAGCTTCATGACTTCTTTGTAGACTACTTCTTTCATTGTGGGATTCAATCTCCTTTGAGGTTGCACAACAGGTTTGATATTGTCTTCCAAAAGAATTTTGTGCATGCACATTGTTCGACTAATCCCCTTTAAATCACTAATCTTCCACCCAAGTGCAGTTTTGTGTTCTCTCAACACTTTGAATAAGCTCTCTTCTTCCACACTTGAAAGTGAAGAATTTATGATTACTGGAAAATTTTCTGCAGCATCAAGGTAAGCATATTTCAGTGTGGGAGGGAGAGGTTTGTGCTCCCACTTGGACGGCTTTTCTTCAATGATTTTCTCTGGTTTTGTTGGGAGAGATTCGTGTGCTTCTTCCTCTTCTTCTTCTTCGATTTCAGCTTGAAGAAGTTCTTCAATGTTGCTGG
>JASCZI010000394.1:3506-24700 GCA_036250425.1 Stylosanthes scabra
TGGTTTATTACGGATACAACACTTTGCTAGTTTGTTTGAATGCATCGCTACATGAATACATAAATAGATTGTAAAATTGTTTAGGTATAGAGCCATAGAGGGAATTCGGGTTCTGGTTATTATTACCCACGAATGAAGAAGTATTAAATTCTTATGATTTTTTTAAGATAAATAAACTCTTAAAATTGATTTATCAACTTTAAATTCTAACCTCACAAACTGCTTTAATTTAAATATTTATTTATTATCCAATTTTTTAAATAATTAAAAATCGAATTGAAATTTTCAAATCATTAAAAGTGAACTTATTTAAATAAAAAATTGTCAGAAGCCGAGAATTGAGAATCTACTCATGATTTTTGTTTCAGAAGTTGAATGCTGAAAATGCTTAAGAAAAATTTCCTTGTATTAGAAATTTTAATTTTATTATTAGAGCCGATATTTGTATTGTTATATGTGTTTTCAGCCCCAACATATGCATATAAAAACTTATGAATTTTAATTAGAATTGTGATTATATAGATCGAATTCGATTTTAAATTTTAGTTTAAAGAATGAAAAATATCTCATATTTATAAAAATTAAAAATTTTATTTTAAAGAGAAATGAGATTAATAATAGAATTTAATTTTCATGCATCGTCAGTGTATAAAAGTTTTATATATACATTCAATCAGATGTTACCACATTATCAAAATCAATTAATTTTTAAATTTATTTCTTTTAAAATTAAATAAATGCATAACTCTAAATGCATAGCTCTAATTGAATAACGGTGTAAAACTCTTTATACCGTCATTACATCAAAATTAAACTCTTCATAATATACTCCTTCTACATTTACGAACCACGAATCAAATAAACTCTTATATTAGATATGGGATTATACGGCCTAATATACTTCGCATGATTTCTTCTGTGTACTAATCATAGGACAGAAGTTCTGATATTAATTTTCTTGTAGGGATTTTTAGAGAATCGATTGTTATTATAATTTTTCCTATTTAGTTATTATTAGATGAATAGAGTCTGCATTTCACTAATCCAAACTAATTAATCAAAAGAACTACTGCTAATACATGGTTGTTGGAGTGACAAATGTGTATTTTTAAATTTAATGATCTTAGTAGATTGATTTGAGTCATGGGATATAATAATTGATTATATTCCTACTAACGAAAGAAACATAGTTTTAGTTATTTTTTAATTAATCCAAATTTTTGTGACAATTAAATATTTGTCATTATTATTATTATGACTATTAATTAATAAGGTTTATATATATATATATATATATTGGACTGTTATAATTATAGCTTAAATCTTCTAGCAACAAAAGATAATAATGACAATGTGGTAATTTTATTTTATTTCATTTTATTTTTAAATATACATGCATATCTAACTAGTATCCAAGCATGAGTAGTAAAGGGAAATAATAATGCTTTATTTTAACTTTTCTCCTATAATTAATAATTTAATTAATATAGTTCAGTTCTGGCCTTCTGGGGTAGCCTTCAGTAGCTCTCAACCATAAATTCATCGTTTATTCACAAAGAATGTATCAAATAAAAGAAGTTATTGGATGCACATTTTAATATAGGTTGATATAAATATAAAAAAAATTATTTTACAATATGATTTTTATTTTTTAATTTAATTACAACTCTTATATATTTGTAATAAAATTTAATTAATATTAGATAAGTTCTCATTAAATAAATTAGGCATCAACTTTAACTTCGATAAATAGGGTTGGTCTAAGAAAATAAAGAAATCAACCCTAACTTGTTTTCACCTAGGAAAAAAGAGTTAGAATTGAAGCTTAACGCACAAAAGAAATCATAATAAATCAAAAGAAAAAAATAATAATAGGTAATAACAAAAGAATGATTATTAAGAGACTTAATTCATCTTTTTATTATTTTGCTAATACTTAAATAAATAAAATTCAAATAAAAATATTATATACACACAAAAAAAATTAATTATTAAATTTATTAATATGTATTTGCATATAAATAAACGTGCAGTTTAATTTATTCTAGTGCCCATATATAACATTTTTTTTAATTTAGATATATATTATTTTTAAAAATTAAAAAATCGCTAAAATCTAAAAAAAATTGTTTGCAAATTTAAAAAATTAATTAAGAGATGAATTATAACATACCTTTATGGTTTTTTTACACACACAAAATTATTAACACGTATTTTTAATTAATTATTTTAAAACAAATAGAGTATTTTTCTTTTCTAGATTTACGGTTCTTGGTTCCAAACGTTTACGACGACGTCGTTTCAAGTTTCAACTTTCCACGACCAAGAAGATTCAAGATTATTTACTACAATCTACTGATTTTCGGGATTTTTTTGGCAATAAACTTTAGCTGATTGGAGGGCACGAAAAACGAAATCGCATCGGGTCTTCAACCAAACTTCTCTTTTCAATTTCAACCTCCTCTCCCTTTCTCCGTCAAATCTTCTCTTCGATCCAACACTTTCAAAGGGTTTAAGCTTAACCCAACCATAAACCCTAAATTTCCCAATTTTATCTACCGATCTTCCGTTCTTGCTCTTAGATCCAATCAACACTTCTCATCTACTGCTAACTTGGTAAGTTTCACTTTCCCCCCCTTAAATTTTCAATTTTTATCATTCAGCTTGAGAAAAGTTAGGGTTTTGTAGCTCAATTATAAGATATTCTTGGTAGTAGTTGAAGTTCTGTCTAGTCTGAAGTTCCCTTTTTCTTTTCCAAGAAAATAAAATTTATCAGAAGCGAGGTTGGTGAATTTCAACTTTTTGGTGAGTTCTGGAAATGAAGAGAAATAGTGATTTGGGTAATAAGTTTCGGGTTTAAAAGTGACATGAAGTTTGCTGAATATGAGCAATGGTGGTGGGAAGACTGGAAGGCAGCTTGAGAAGCCCAGCACATGGAAGAGGAAATCAGGTGCTGATGATTTTGCCCAGGCAATCGCCAAGATCGCGGTAGCTCAATTGTTGGAGGGTCAAGGTTTCCATTCATTTCAGCAATCAGCCCTTGAGGCACTGTCTGATGTTGCTGTTCGATATGCTTCGAGCATTGGGAGATCTGCTCATTACTATGCTAATCTTTCAGGGAGGACTGAATGCAATGCTTTTGATGTCATTCAAGGGATAGAGGATTTGGGATATGTGCAAGGGTTTCCAGGTGCTTCTGAAGTTGACCATTGCCTTGAGGATTCTGGTGTTGTTCGGGAAATCGTTCAGTATGTTAATGAAGTCGAACCAATTCCATTTGTACATCCTGTTCCCCGGTTTCCAATCGTGAAAGATCGCAAGCTGACCCCAAGTTTTTCGCAAGAAGGGAAAGAGCCTCCTGCTGAGCATATTCCTTCTTGGCTGCCTGCATTCCCTGATCCACAGAAGAGTACACTTGACCCTACAGGGGATACAACAGGGGCGGAACCTCATGCTGGCAATGGCAAATTTGAGCAAGAAAGAGAGAACAATAAGGGGGATTGGTCTATGTTGAGTTCGCAGCAGCAGATAGTCTCGGGTATGTTTGAGAAGCCCACCTTCACTGACCTGGATGATGCCAAGGCAAAGAAAGCAGCAGTTGAAAGTAATCCTTTCCTTGCACCACCTTTGAAAGTTGGGGAAAAGGAAGTTGCTCCTATTGCCCCTCCTGCCCTTCCTGCTAAGCTCTTCAAGAATGTCGCGTCAGATAATCCTGTTGCAAGGAACTTCCTTGATGATAAATCTGTGTCGGTCTTAGAGACATTTACTCCAGCAATTGAAGCTATGAAGAGCACAACCTATGATTCTGGAGAAGATCAGACAAAGCATGTTTTGAATGAGAAGCCTACAGTGCGTTTTAAGATTGGGGTAGGAAACAAGTTCTTAGGAAGGTTCACAGGTTTGATCCCTGAAAAAGAGCATCAGAAGACTTTGCCGTGGTTTGCAATGGAGGACGAGAAGGATGACAGGAAAAGAAGGGCTGAGAAAATTCTGAGGGAATCTCTACAAAACCCAGATCAGTTTGTTCAATTGTAAACTAGATTGCTTCAACTAGGATATGTATACTTGACACTTTTTCATGACAATGTGATTATAGCTAGTTCTGGGATATTGAAATTTAGGTGAATGCTTCTATTGAAATGAATGTTACTATTTTCCTCAAGCATCTTCCCACTTAACAACTTTTCAAATATGTGCCAGTCAACAATCTTATATGTGCAAAATGCTTTGAATTTGTGTGTTAAACCCTTTAAATTAATATTAAAAATATTTGCTCTCGCATTACAGCCCTGTTCCGGTGGCAATTAGATCACTGTTGGTTTCATCCATATTGGTCAAGGAGTTTAATTTTTTCAAGAATCCATGACTTTATCTGCACCTCCCTTTCACTGCAACATTCTTTGCTGGGCTATTGTCAAGATTTACTTGGTCTTTTAAGGTAAAATGTTGTAATCGTTCTCCATTGATTAGTAATTTACAATTACTACTTGAACTGAGAATCCTATGTGATTTGTGAATTAGAATTCACTTAACAATATTGGCATCAACTTTTTGTAATTATAGTTACTAATTAATATTCACCTCAGTCTTGCTAACTTGTATTTATATGACCAATGATAATGTTTTCCAATTGCCTTTCCTTTCTTAGCGTTTCTGTAACTGTAAGCTACTACCTCTTCTCCACAAGTATTGTAAATTTTATGTCATGTAAAGTAATAACAAAGCATGAGGATCTTGCTCACTTGCAAGAAATTGTTTTTGTCTTTGAAATCTTAAATATATGATAATGGAATCATGCACCTGTAAGACACTAAAATAAATAAATAAAATCACCCTCTAATGAATAATGTCCTCGCAATTAAAAGTGGCCGGTGCTCATAGAGCAAATAAGGAGAGTTGGAAGTGGGGGTTCTTTGGCAATTATCTGCACAATCTCACCAAATGAGATTGCCTCTCATGATCTCATAGAATATCCCATAGAAAATAACACATTTTCCGAGTTACTCTGGTTTTTGTTTCTTTTGAAGCATTATTTGAAATCCTGTCAATAACACTAAAAGTAACCTCCAAAATGTTCATATATTAATGATTGGAGCTTCTCAACCGTTTTATCGTCATGCACTACTTTTTTCAATGTATGGTTGTTCTCTGCCGAAGAGTATAGAGTTTCCTATTTATGGGGTTTGCTGATGAGGGATTAGTTGAGATGGAGGAACATGCACTATTTTTTATGTTTGGAGAACACGCTGTGTTTGTGTAATAAATCAAATTCATTGCAACGATGACACTAGTGATACTGATCTACATAAACCTGTATTTCTTCATGTATTTATGAACTCATGAATCATAAATACATAAAGAAAGACAATTAAGGTATTTATAAATGTGCAATAATTTATACAAAAATAAGGGTGAAACTCAACTAAGCAGCTTATTAGCCCCTCTTCAAACTATGTATCAAGCTAATGAAACAGTAATTGCCTGCAATGCCTACCAGCACTGTTTGCTAATTCTCCTCTAACAACTTCAGTAATCAAATCTTTAAAGATCAACCTTTCTATATCCAACACAACATTTGGCATCTCGGTGCTGCTGTTAGTCCATACTGTGGGGTGATGCATCAAATGTGAATCTCCCCATAAGAGACTTGTCAAATTCTCATCCTCAATGGCCAGGTCAAGACTCTTATTCTGAGGTTGTAACTGGTCTATTTCTGTGCATACCTCATCCAAAAGCTGCTTCCCCTGTAGGTTTCCACCGGGTAGCTGGTTTGTTAGGCGCCACTGAGTGCAAGAACTCTCCAGGAATGACTTTTGAACAAGAATGTCATTAACCACATCAAATATGAGTTTTCTTTGCAGCTGTTCTGGACTAATAATCTTGCTACTGTTAAAATCCTTCTTGTTTGTTTTCATTTGTTCTAATGCAAAGAACAACTTTGGGTTAATCAAGTGACCTGGTGAATGAGAAATCTGGCTTGAGGTGCGTCCGCTAAGAAGACCTGATGCTAGCAGGATTTCTGCTACATATTTATGGTCAAAATCCTTACTGTCACTGAAACTGGTGAGTTTCTCATCATTCTGATTGATATCTTGAAGACTTTGAATGAAATTCTGGGTATTCCAGTCTCTATCACGAGTGAAGTTGGTTTTTGTTGTGTTGGATAAAGGAAGATCCACCGAGTTCTCCTCACTATATTCATCAGCACTTAGAACTTCACCTGTTAGAGAAAATTTGAAGAGAATTAAAATGTATTATTGTGGAAATGCCACCAAGAAGTGTATTAGCTTAAATAATTAATTTGAAAACGAACTTAAGATTATCCATGATGAGATATAAGTTGAATACCTGAATCATCTGATATGTCTGATCTCTTTCTCACTGGAGATGGTGGGTCTTCCCTATAGAATGCAGGATCAAGAACAGACACAGGACTTGGTTGTTCTATGGTAGCTATTGTGTCAGCATTAGAGCTTCCTGAACACTGATCAAAGTGAAAGAATGACTAAGTAATTGGTTTAGATGCAAAATCTAACAATGCATTGAAGAAAAGTACTTACATTTTGATTCAGGCCACCAAGATGGATGGGATTGCTATTGGTATTTCCTGATTGAGCAATGCCAACGATTTCTCTTTCACTGCTTCTCTTGTTGTCAAAATCTGGAGAGATGAAATTAACACGAGCCTTAAAATCCCTCCAGTGGACGCTAGGCTCGCTGAAACATTCATTTCTTGAATCCAAAGAGTTCCTATACTTCTGCCTTCTGCTAATACTGGAATCTGAAGATGGGCTGCTTGGTGGAGAACGCTTCTCCAACCCGAACTTCTTCTGTACCCTTGGACTCCTAGCAGCTGTTATGTTACCAGAACTGGTGTTTTCTCCATTGCTTGCTTGAGGAACTTTCAAGGATTGCATTGATTTTGAAGTTCTCAAGTTATCACTCTTATCTTCTGATAGAATTGATTGACTAAAAGGATCCCTGATATCTTTGCTAGTTTTCTTCTCAACCAATCTTCCATTACCACGGATTCGCATTCCTTTAGAAGAAGGATTATTGGATTTTCTAGCAACTTTTGCCGGTTTCATGATGACAATTGGCAATTCACTACCCTGGCTTGTGTTTGATGTCTCAGTTGTGACAGATCCCGAGTCTTTTTGTCGAATTCTTGGGCTTTGTGATTTTGATCCTTGATTGAGACTACTAATATTTTTGTAAGATGGAGAATTTGAAGCCTGATCACTAGTACTGTCAGATGAATCTTTATACCTCTGCATTGCATCAAGAATTTGTTTAAGGGCTCTCAGATCCTTGCCAGACTTTTTGAACTCGAGTTCTGCTCGCCTTTTATCGATTTCCCCATATACAGAGATGCAGGACTTTGAGGCTTTCACATCAGATTCACTTCCCTTGGACACATGCAGTTGAGGAACTTGGCTTGCATCAGTTTGTCTCCATGGACTTGATTCTAGAGCAAACCGCGAATATGGTGTTGTGTTTGTGATTGAATCAGCCATTCTGTATCGAGCCGAGGTAGTTTCCAACAGCTCATTTTTATTGTTGTAGCCACTAGCATTCCCTGGTGGAGTCTGGCAAGTTTGTGTGCAGTCTGGCAATGTTTCCAGTCCCATTAACTTTGCTACAACGCTGGACGATCTTCTCGAAGAATCTGGTTCTTGCGACTGGTTAAGAACCGAGCTGGAGCTTCTCAAATGTCCTTTTTGTGGACCCTTCAATAGGTTGCGAGACTTGTTTCCTTCATTGAAACCTCCAATGGATCCTTGCTTGCTGTCCAAGGAAAACCTTGGAAACTCCTTATGCTTTGTTGAAGTCTTGAATCTGTCTTGTGTATCCCTTCCATCATAAGAGAGTCGCGGCGAATCCCAAGGCGCTCTCTTAGACTTTGCAAGATTGTGGAATGCTTCATTAGAGACAACAACTCCTGCATTGACAGATTTCGGGGAAGGCAGAGGCCGGGGCGAGTCGATGTATTTCAAGGTGTGATTCGGACCCTTCTTTTGCTCTCTAGGCAAAGTCTTCACAGATAATCCATGAGATTCTCTTTGCATTGATTCTTTGACAATATCATAGAAGTCAATGGATTTCTGAGTTGGAGTGGCAAGGCACTTCAATGGTAGTTCTGAATTCAAGTTTTCAGAGACATTGATTCGACTGGTTGATAGCGATTCGGTCTGAATTGTTCTGTTGAACTCGAGGGACGACATGCTAGATGAACAAGACGATGAAGACATAGAAGTTATTGAAGACTCTGTGGAGAATTGTTGCTTCTCCCTTGCAACCTTTAGATTCTTTTCCTGAAAATCACAATATTAAGTTTGTTAAATGATCCTACTGCTAAATTTCTTTCATGTTAAATTAAACTACTATTCTAGTGGGTGTTGTCTTACCTTTGCTTTGTGCATTGTGTTTTTAGTATTAACCTCTTTGATTCCGTTACTGCATTCACCTGAGAAACAAAGAAAGTTTCAGTTTATATTAATTAATATGAACTTCTCAGATATTACCTTCAACTCAATGTTAATTCCTTTTAGATCATTGATGGTAGACTTAAGCTTAGCATAAACAATCACAGGTTAATTAAAAGTGTGAATATTCAACTTTGTTTTTAACATTACTTGGAATGTGTTTCTGCCAATTTTTAAACATGTGAACAATGTAAGAACCAAAACAAGAAAAAGTGGTCAGCACCAAAATTGAACTCCAGTTACCAGCTTCTGTCAAATCTAAGTTGGAGACTAAGGAACCAAAATGGAAAACAAATAAACAAGTAAATAAAAACTAGTGCAGTGAAATTAAATGCTTTGCTTGCTTTTGTGTAGTAACAAAGTGGAGTCAGAGAAATTTAACCAGCCGAGTCACTCCACACGAAAACAAATGAAAACTGAAGAAGAAAAGAAAACAGAACTATCTATGCTATCCGACAAGTTACTGACATATTGTAAGGTTAATTTTATGTCAGTCCCTTACTGTTTGGAACACAATATTCATTCATTTTCACTAGAGAAATTTTTATGTTTTTTTTTTTATTTTCCTGCATAGAAAATAAATAGTAAAAAGAAAAATATGAACTCCTAAGGTGAAAATTGTTCTTTTTCTAATGACAGCAAACCAACAAAGTTTCTCCACCTCTATACACGTGATATGTATGTGAAGAAATTTATGTATGTACCAATACTAGTACTTGTCACATGTTCTTGTTCATGTTCATCAAAATTTTCTTGTTCATGTTTGACTAAGATTCTATGAAGCAAAAAAATCTTGAAAATGCAACAAAATTAAACACACCATAGTAGTTATTAATTAAAGAAGAATTAATACCTGATGAAGTTGAAGAAGGTGTTTGGTGAGTGAGGAAACGGTGGCGGTCAAAGAGTTGAAAAAAACCAGTGATGCAACCAATCTGCTTCTGCAAGTCTGAGTTTTCATCCTTCACTGATTTCAATGCCTTGTTTGAAGACATGTTTGACTTCACTTCCTTCAAAGCTTCAATGTTCAATGTTCAAGAATGATATATGCTTTTAGAGTCAACAACAACAATGATAACAATAACAGATCTTCTGTTATGGAATTTGAACTACCTTAAGAATTTAAAGTTCTCAATAATAATAATAACAATAACAATAACAGTACATTAAGAATTTGCATGTACTGTTTGTTTCATGTGTATGCATGTGCACAGAAAGAGAATGTTCTTGGAACAGAATCAAAGAGAAAAGAGATGAAAGTGTGAAGGGAATATATACTGCAGAAGGAACAAAAGAAAGAAAGAAAAAAAAAAAGGGTGTTGTTGTAGCAAGTAGCTAGAAGGTAGCAATAGCATCCACCATTGAAGAGAAAAATTGATAGACCCAAGAAGAGATGTTTTTTTTTTTTGAATGTGGGTTTGCACAGAGAAGAAAGGGTTAGTTTAATTGTTTGTTTTGTTAGCTGAAGCAGAAGCAGGTGCAGAGAGAGGGGCAGAGAGTGTTGTGTTATAGAGAGGAATGTATATATATATATGTGTGTGTGTATGAGAAGAAAAATGCAATGGTGAAGAAAAAACAAACATAGGTTGCTTAGAATATATAAGAAAGTAAGTGACAACTTTTTAATTACATTACGTAAGAGAGAGGGAAAGGAAAAGATGGGTGGAATTTGGGGTGTCAAAATCCGAGTGTATCAGAGAATAGAGATGGATGAAGAGAAGAAGACTGAAAGAGTTGTTAAAAATTTAATATAGTTAATAAAAGACACATGAGAAGCAGCCAGGACAACAGCCTGTGTATGTGTGAATTCAACTCTTATTAATTTTTTTATTTTTCAAAATTCTGAACTCCTTATATATCTGAATTCATACATGGTGCTAATTGATTATTAATCATTAACATTGTTGAGTGAGTAAATTGTTTTTTAACTTTTCAATTAAGAAAAGTAGGAATCTTCTAACAACAATAAAATAACAAATGAACATAAACTGTTTAATGGAGGTTTAAAAGTGTCATAACTCAAAAGAAAATGGTTAAAAATAAATGAGTGAATTAAAATAACAAAATTTGGATGGAAATTGAGTAAAGATGAATTTTTTTTTGTGTTTAAAGAACAAACAAAGAAACACCGCTAAGCGTTAGATAACATATCTCTAGTTAGGATGTTATTAAGATCAGAATCCTAGTAAGTAAAGATAAATTTGATTAATGTTAAATCTAAGTTGGAGACTAAGGAACCAAAATGGAAAATAAATAAACAAAATTTAATGGAATAAACTTTTTTTTTTCACTTAGAACATATATCTGAGCGAAAGTTTAATAATTAATTTCTTAAATATAGGTAAAGTGACTAATCCTCTTAAATATGTAAAATTTATTCTCATTTTATAGAAATAATTAAATTTGAGAGAGATGATTAAAGAACTCAGACCATCATCCATTTATGCTATCTTATAATTAATTAAACAGACGTTTAAAAAATTAATTTAATTAACAACTGAAATTTAATTATAAATATTATTGAACTCTCATCTTAACATTATATCTCTTTTAACATTATATCTCTTTTAGAGTCAACACAAAACATTTAGAACATAAAATTACAAAATTGAATATCCACAAATTAGTTTACTATAACATAGCCTAAGATACTATATTAGAATTAAATAATAAGACAAACTCAATTTTGAAGTTACTTGATGAAAATAAATATATTTATTTAGAAAAAAATATTATCTTAACATTGTCTCTAAATAACTTAAAGCATAAATAAAAACTGTAATTATATATGGAGTTGTCTATCTATATTATTCTCAAAAACATATTTAGAAAAGAAGAGAAGAATATAAATCCAATGAAGACTTACTTAGATAGTTAAAAAAATAAAATGTATTGATACAATACAAGTGTGATGGATGAAATAATAAGAAGAAATACATATAATATTTGATGGTATCTAAGTGAGATTGATTTAAATAATGGAAGTGAGGGTGTGAATGTGTGGGTCAGAAAGGGGTCAGATCTGCTCTATGGTCATTTCTTAGCACTTCCATGTGGACAAAACAACGTGGTGGGTCTCTGCTTTCCACCTCTCTCCTTAACCATGTGGAGTTTGTCAGAGAAAATGAAAGGAGGATAAAACAACGGAATAGAGATCATCAACATTCATTCAACTACATACAAGTATATATATATAATTTCTTTTTTCATTTTATATTTTCCTTTGGTACCTGCATTGCATGCCTAAAGCAAAGAAAAGAAAATTGAGGAGGAAGAAAAGTGAAATCATGCATGATCTATTATTCTGAAGTGTTTCACCAAACTGCCCTTGGATGGGTTCATCAGCTTTTTCTCAAATACATGGGACCTGCCCTCTAAATGGAGGAGCTGCTATAATTATAAACATTGTTTTTTAATTGTATTGAATTCAATTCATCAAGTATTTCTATTTAATTTATTACATGAATGTTACATTTTACCTAAGTCTTGGGGCATTTGCAATAACTATAGTAGTAGTAGTAGTGCATGGTGTAGCACAATAAATAAATAGATAGATATGTAGTTGTCTAGTGAAGTGTCCGAAAGGTGAATAATAATAATAATGTACTAAGCTTGGCTCCAAGAAAGTTTGTTAAAAATGGGAATTGAATAAAAACATTATAGGAAATATTGATTGCGTTCTAGTTACCAAGGTTGCAAGTATGAAAGAGTGTTTCACTCCCATGGCAACATGGTTGTTGGTTATGTGCTTTTTAGTTTGTACATTTTAGCAGAAGCATAGAAATATAGTGTGGTCCTCAATTCTTTGTCCAATGTGTCTGTGTAGTCACTAATATTATGCAATACCTAGAAAGTTGCTTGCTCTTCAATGTCCAATTGGACCAATATATTAATTAACATTCTCATCATAATATATACAGTTAAACTATCAAAACACTTTGCCAAGTACTTGACCAATCACTTTTTATTTGCCGCAAAGTTTACTTCTCTTGCTACCAGCACTTTAATTTATTTGCATATAAAAGTCACCACATTGTTTTGTTATTGCTTCATCAATACTATGATTAGTAGTATGGGGATTAAATTATGCATATATACTTTCCCGAATTTATTCTCTTTAAAGAATGTAAATAGAGGTTGTTTGCTTAAGAAGACTTTTCATTTTACCTCTGCAGTAACTAAAAAATTAATTAATAAACTTTTGATTTAATGGATAAAATCTGATGTAAAAAAAAATTATGCATGTATATTTTTTTATTAATTATTGTGATATATATATTTTCCCAGATTTGATTCTCTTGGGAGGAAATAAATGAAATTTACTTGCTTAAGAGAATCATTTATTTTGCCCCCAGTATTTGAGAAATTAGTCATTAAACTTTCGATTTAGTCGGATAAAACTTGGTGTACAACAAATTAAAAAAATTATGCATCTATATTTTTTATTAATTATATATAGAGCAAATCTATATATACCATTGTACACACCTGTACACACCATTTAGTAACAGAGTAAAATGTAAATTTTAGCACAAAAATTTATATTTTTCTGTGCTAATCTTTATATTTTTCTGTATTACTAAATAATGTGTATAGATGTATATGTACAATGGTACATCTAGTATTATCCTCTATATATATATATATTCTTTCTTTTTATATATCAAATATTCAAATCAAGTACATTTTTTATACTTTTAAAAAGAGTGTGAAATTGAACAACATCATATGTTGGTTAGGAAAATCAAGTGTTAGGGGAAGAACACATGCATGGAACAAGTTTAATTATGCATTATTCTTTTTTTTTTTTCATGTTTCATATTTTATCGGAAACAAGTACATACGAAAAAAAAACAAGAAATTTCTCACCCATAACTTGGATTCAGCATTTATTTTTCTTATGAAACTAGGACTGATCTATAGGCATATATATATATATATACTGCAAATTAAAGAACATAATATACAGAAAAGATTTTGGTATAGAAAAAAGGACTGATATATATATACCTCTAATAATATAAATAATTTGTTTATTATTATTACACACATCAATCATAATTATTTTGTTCCCATGTTATGAATTTATGATGAATTATGTTATCTATATTCCATATCCAATCTAGCTAGGAACTTTATATATATAGTATCTGGAAGAAGAGATAAAGTTGGCATTTTATTGGAATAATACACCATACTATATATGAATATCAGAGAGAGAATAATGAGAGATTACGTTACAGCCTCCAATAATTAGAATAGCTATATATCATTCTAGCCTTCTTTGCTCACATGCATCTAATAAAGAAAGAAATCATATGTGAATTGTGAAGTACCTTTTTTCTAAAAAAAAAAAAAGTTGGTGGTACTAAATAAACTAGGACAACGAATGGTTCTGACTTGCAATATTTTAGTACATACACCAGAAATTCGTAAAATGATAAAAGAATCAGAGAAGCAATAATATTATAACAAAATCGTGGGCAATAATTTGAAGTACATCAATCAGAAAGGTAAATTTTAAGCATTCGTCATCACCATGGCTTGTTCTTCTTGCATATATTGTATATATACGCTCCTTATTTAATTTCTTATTTTTTTATTACTTGAAACAAATAAAAGTTAATTAACCATTGTGTTTAGCAATAACGGTTCTGATAAATTATTCTTTGCAGAATAATGGTCCTATAAATCAGACACTAGCTAGCTGCTGAAGGTACCATAAAATTCATCAAATAAAAGCAACCCCTCTAAGTCGAATGATTATTGTGCATGTTAGCCACTAAGTTTGAGAAGTAGTGTGTAAAATACTCTTCCTTATTAAATTTCTTTATCCTTCCTTCTCAAATTATTTATTGATTTTTATTTTTATTATTATAATCAAGTGCATAATCTTCTTTTTTTAAAAAATGTTAATTACTTTTTTATTTTATTCTCTATTATTAGATAGAAACATTAAAAAATAGAGAATTAATAAAAAGAAAATAACATTAGAAATTTTTTGTCTTTTTATTTTAATTACTGATTTTTTTTAATAAAATTTAATAATTATCTTAATAACTATATACATTAGTAGTTAATTAAGAAAACAATTAAATTATTGAGATGAAAGAGTATAGTATGGACTTAATTAATGATCAACTTCAACAATGATAAAAAAAAAATAGTATAGTATAAATATGAACTTTAATTTACAGTTTACTCCTTTAATTAATTATTAATTTAATTTAAATCCATAGGGCCCTGTACATTGTACTACTAATTAAGGTACAAACTTGCAATAATGTATTTGGGGACAGCTTAGTGTCCGGAAACTGCATAACATACATTAATGGCTGTGTCACACTCTGCTCAAGCACCTTAATTAAGAATGCCCTTTAATTTCTCTATCTTAAGATAAGGATATATTGCCTCCAAAGTCCAAACTAAAACTAGGCATGCCAAAATATTCAATTAAATTTAGAAATAATAATATTGCCATATTAATAAATCGGCTTATTATTATTGCTCACTTTGGCTTATTAGCAATTGCATAAACCTAATCAAGTAGTGACCTAATAAAGTTTCTATCTAGGGTTTTGCATTAAGCAAAACGTGTAAGGTAGCTGAAACGAAAGAGCTGATAATAAATTATAGTATATCATTATGTCCCATGCAATATAGATGGCATAGGCCTCTTCATAAATGCTACTATATATAATGACATTTAGTATCAACACTATGATCATATAATAATGATGATGATTAAATTGAAATCGGTAAGAGGGGCCAGGGTACAGTACAGTTTCCTGATAAGAGATTTAGGTTGAATAAGCTAGAAAGAAAAAATTACAGTCATGCTTAATTTCGCAAATAATAGATGAATTATTGGATATAATTAGGTTTAGTTTCTACTTTGAATTGACAAAGTTGTACTCATCAAATGAATATAATATTATAAACCAACTTGGATTGGTCTAGTGGTTAGCTCACTAGTCCGCTTAAGTAAATGTCGGGAGTTCGAATTTCGCCTTATGCATGCAGCAACCCAATGGCCAGCGGCAAACCCTTAAATGGAGCTCAGATCCGCGGAGGATTAGTCTTCGACCCGTCGGAATACCTTAGGAAACCAAAAAAAAATAAATACAATATCATTTGCCAAATATTTTTTGCTCAATAAATCAATAACAAATTTGCCGTTCATTTTAATTTTATTTAAAAGTTTGTTGTGTTAGTCACTTAATTACTATATATATAAGACGATATTCGAACCATTAACACTTATTTATACGATCAAGTGAATTAATCAGAATCTATAAATACTAGTGTAATATATATTTTGCACCTCGTTCAAACCCTTGTGATTTTTTATTCATTTATTTTTCTTTTTTACGGTGTATCATGTATAATATAATTAACAAGGCAAGGAAAATTATTAAGTAAATAATACCATTGCCTAATTATTAAGGGGATTAGTATATATTGTATATTTGTATCATCAATAAGGCACCACCTCGGAATATATGTGTGACAGTTTTAATTGCTCTAAATTTCTCATGAGTCTGTCTAGTAATTTATGGCTAATGGTGGTCCGTAAAAATCATGAAGCACATACATATATACATAATGATATACTCCATGAAGGTCATGTGGATCGTTCTATGTAATAATTTATACATGCACATAAACACTATGAAAGAAGCTAATTAACCTTCAACATGAAGTATATTATATAGTAATAGTAATGTAGTCTATGATATATAGATATTGACCGCGATGATGAATATATATATCAAAAGTTTTAAAGTATATCAATACATCGGTATATCTATAAATTATAATTTATAATTATTAATTTTAATTAAAAAAATATAAAATATATATAAATTAAAATTAATAGTTACATATTATATATATGTCGATACATCGATATACTTAAATCTTTTCTATATACATAGGTTCTGAGTATATCAATATCAATATATAATTAATAAGAGGGCAGGGTTAAAGATTATAAAGAGTGATGCACCAATGTGGAATTAAGCTTCAAAGCTTATATTATATATTTGATTATTGCTTGACATACCTAAAGGAAGTGATGGTGATCTATATATGGTTAAAGGTGGAAATGGAAAAGGGGATACACAATCACATGCAAAAAGTGAAGCATCCCGAGGTTCCTTTACTTATTATTGGACACAGGCTAATTATCAGTGCAAGCAACCCATCTTCTTCATCTTATTATTACTTCAATTCGATTCGATGCTTCATTCAATTCCGACCCCATTATATTGCCATACCATGTTTCCATATGATTATATATCTAATCTATATATCTCTTTATGACATTTACCTAATTTGAGAACATATATATATTGTTAGGTAATTAGTACGTGATTATTTAATCTATATCACTGCTACATACAAGTACAACATATATAATTTATTCTTTTTATCAGCATTTAGTTAGTATATTTTTATATGATGGTATCAGAAAATGCTCAAATATATACATCAGCAAAGTATATGTGCAAGACAGAATTACTAGTCAATGTAAATGAAAATTGTTCGTCATGAATTTTTGTTAATTTTATTTTTTTTTTTTTACTAAAATTTTAAATATCATATATATATAACGCATTCTCATAATTTAAAGATCTAAAAAATTTGTTATAGTGTACATCCACATTTATAAAAAAAATATATATATATTATATATATTCTCATCTACCCAAAAAGAAAGAGAACCATATTAATTAAATTGAAAGATCATTGTCCACTACTTTTACTCAATACATAGCTAGAGGGAGAGGGGAAAAAAAAATCTAGAGGGAATCTCACAAAGAATGAAAGAGATTGATCTATATGATATAAAAGGAAGCTCAAAACTGAGCAAAACTAGAATCTTGTTCACATTCTAAGGAATAATGCACAAAAGGGTCCCAAAATTGTGTGAGCATTAAACTAGGGACAAAGCATGTTAGTGAGGCACATTGAAGTTTTGATTCCATCTTATCCTTTTATCATATCATATCATATATATGTCACATGAGAAGACAGCCTTTCATCAAATCTTACATGTGTTAGTATAGCTAGTTTATTATCCTCCAACAACTTAAACAAAATCAACACTAACTCGGTTCTTTCCTTCTTGTTTGGCAGGGTACACAAAATTGAATTGAATTGGAAGTCATAACTTACACCAATAATCTAATAATCGGTTCCCTTTCACTTTCATCTCACAATTCCAATAATAATTCAATCACATAAAATACTTTAATTTCCCTTCATGTATCACTCCAACATTTAGTGGCAATTTTGTCAATCGTAGTGTGTACATGTGCTGAAAAATATATCGTGATGATTTTTATAATCGTCGCTATATACTGATAAGAGATTAACATATTTTTAGTGGAATTAATTAAAGAATAGAAGAAGTGCAAACTAAAATATTTAGCTAATTAATATATAATCATACGTGGAAGATTATTGTGGATCTGGCTAAGTAGTGATGATCGATCACTTGCAAACGCAAACCTTCTCAATATTCTTATAATTATTAATTAAAGGGAATAAAGTTGACATCAATAATAGATGTCACGTGCATACTTAGCAATGTTCATTATCACCAACATTCAACGCAATATATTTGAAAGAATATTAAAAACAAGATGTATGCACATTTTATAATGATTTAATTTGTTAACTAATAAAAAGTCAAATATAAATCATAGTATTCAATATAGACAGATCACAAAAGATCAAACCCGAAAGCTCATTACAGTTTCATGTGAAGATTCATTAGAATTTTCAATATTCATCGGTCCAAAATAATAAGATTCCCCGTGCTTAATTAAATAACTAGAATTTGGTGGATTTAATTCAAATAATAGATCTAGTTTTATAGGGTAACTAAAGAATCACAAACAGGCTACCATATAATTATTCTCAGAGATATTATTATTTTTATGTCTAATATTTTTTCTTATCAACTTAAACTTTTGAATAAACATTTATCGTCTTATAAGGTAAAAGACGTGTTAAAAATATAAGAAAAAAGCTAAAAGACCAACAATTTTTATTTATTATATTGACCGCTACATGTATTTTATAGGTAAATACTCAGTTAAGTCGATTTTATGTGAAGTTATTCATTAAGAACATTGAATAATTTGATATATTTGAATAAATTATCATCTAACAGTTGTAAAATATTAATTTCATATGAAGTTAACTACATATAAATTTCAACCATTTTATTAGTATATTCGAATTTAGTATTTTACACCAACCAATAAAAATATATTAATTAACTAAGTGTCAGGCCAAAAATAGATTATAACGACTATACAACACTCCTCAAAATGTAATATAAAATTATCTAATGTTCTCAGCTATGCTCTGCACATTGAAGATGTGAGTATGTTATCACCAAAAGACAAAGTTATAGAAATGATCATAATTATATCTACTTCAAATGCTCAAAGCAAGAATAAATGTGTCAATGTGATATTTATTATTTCTAAATTGAAATACATATTTGATCTCTTTTACTTGGTTATTAGTAAAATAATTCCGTTTCTTGGAAGTGAAGACCTCATCATAAGTCCTAAACCCTAAAAGGATTGATATACATTTACATAGTTTGATAGAATTGAAGATCAGAGGAGGCAACATGCGAGGAGTTAGGCAAATAACTCGGGCCACGAGAATCCACTATCTCCAATAACAATATATGATGGCCCTGCTAACACTTTGCCACATTTCAATTTCATAATCATATCACATATTCTATGATGAAAAAAATTTACCGAATTTATAGATGCGAGATATATGAATAGGAATAATGCAACTTTCTTTGATACGTTAGAATCATTGCTCAAAACATGTTAGTACAACAGTGAAACCAGTTCCAATAATGTGACATGTTATTTGCCACATGTCCCCAACGTATGTGAACAATAATGATGAGTCTCACCAAACTATTTTCGTAACATGAGCGCAAACTACTGATCTTGGTTCACCCAATTTTGCTTTCTTCTATCTTTTATTAAAAGTTTCTTCATTTGCTTCAGGGGGGAAAAGGTAAAATTGACCAACAATTTTGTGTCATGCTAAAATTCATTCATTCAGCATATGTACATGCACATCAATCCATCCTACTTTGAATAAAAAGTAACTTTCTTGTGAATTATACTACTCCAGTACTGCTCTAGATATATAGTTATATACAAATGGTACCATCAATTTCCTTTCCTTTTTCTTTTATACTTCTTTTTAAAACAAGATAAAAGGTTTCATTTTTATTTCCTTCCTTAGAAATTCCATGTCACGAATTTTTTTTTTCTTCTGTTCTTGTGAGAACCTAACAAAGGTTTTTTTTGTAACAACGGTTTTTTTTTGTCCTAATAAGTTGTTATATAATAAGTTTTGGGCTCAAATTCCTGATTCCTCTAGCCCAAAATTTATTTTGGGCCTATTCTATGTGGACAAAACAAATCAGGCCAAGAATCATATCATCAATTTATCATAGCATTTGCATCATGCAAAACATGAGAAATTTGCATGTCCCAAAAAAAAATGAGAAATTTTCATGCCCCAAAAATAAGAAAAATGTCCTACCAATAATAATAATAATAATAAGAAGAAGAAAAATGAGAAATTCAGATTACCGATTAGCATGAATGTAATAATAGATTTTAGATAGAACAAAAAGGAATCCCAAGATTGTTTAATAAGTACTACGAAACATGAAAATGGTTTAATAAGATACCAATAAGTACCTAAAGATAAAAGTCCATATATGTATTTAGGATATGATAATAAGTGATATCACTTTCCAGCAGGTTGAGAGGCAGAATGAGCAGCCATGATGTTGAAGTAAAAGTTCCAGTTAGGGCTTGTTTTGGTGATAGGTTGTTGACCAAATGGGTGTTCTTCAACATACTTCTTCATACTTTTAGCATTCAAATAATAACCGAGTTAGAAATAATGGAATTGTATTTGTAGTGTATATATAGTGTTTAATATTATGCATGGTGTAGCTAGAGAAAAAAAAAGATAAAAAAGAAAAGAAAAATGAGTTATTAATTTACAGGATTAAGTAATGCTTTGTATGGAGAATCATCCAACAACAATGTATTTGATTCGTTATAGTATCCTTTCTCCCATGGAAGGCTTGGATCATGCTTCTCCCAAATCTTCCTCAGCTCCTTAAAAACCAATGGCTTATGCTTGTTTTCAAGAGTCTTGAAAGTTGTCTTAGTACAATGTAAAGCATCCTGCCCAAGTTAATATTTTCTAGAATGAGATGAAATAAAATAAACCATTATATATAATAGTCGAGGTAATTTCTTCATAAATAGCAAGTTTATTTTAAAATTATTATACAAGCACCAATTATGTATATGTGATGTTGAGTATTTATTTTGGAGTCTTTATTTATTATTTGTTTTGTTGGATGGATTTCTTTTATATGTTGTGTTTTTTATACTTCTCCTCATTGAGTTTTTTTCGAAAAATTAAAAAAAAATGACAAAATAGTATTTACTTTGATGAACATCTGAACATGGTTAGCACTCAGCAGCATATCATAATCATATAAAGTATAGGAAACGTTTTAAGTATATCAGAAACATTGATATTTCTGTATTTTTTAGCTGTTGATCTTAATTATATATATATATATATATATATATATATATATATATATATATATATATTTTATAA
>JASCZI010000394.1:24827-46879 GCA_036250425.1 Stylosanthes scabra
GCTGATTTCTAAATATATCCAAATCATTTTTGTAAGTATAAATGGTGCAATAAGAATCCTTTATAATAATGACTATATTAATGATTAATCCATACAATTGAGACAACAGGAAAATATTATTGTTGATATATAACTCATATATAATGCTTCTTTTAGAAAGTTAAATTATTGTTCATATTGTATAAACAAAGAATAACAAAATATAAAATTGACCCCTACTCATGTTCTAGACTCTTGCTAGGAATGCTAAAAAACATGACAAAAAAAAAAATCCCAACATCAATGTTGGCCATATATATTTCAAATTTAAAACAAATCTTCAGAAAATTCATATGATTATAATAATAATACATTAAATATGCTTTATATCAAATTATCCAATTTATTGAAAAAAGTGTCTATAAAACATTATTGAGAATGAAGAACAAGAGAAAATTACACAGTGGTAAAAATTAATTAAAAAAAAAAAAACAGATCATGCTTACCCAACAAAAGAGCAACTTGTGTTTCATGCTTCCCATCAAGTAATCAATTACCATATCTGTATTTTTCCTGCAAAAGTAATAGACACAAGCACAAGTAATAAGAACATTACTTAACCGTTAACACATATAAATAATAATACAATTTTTTTAAATAAAAAATAATCACTAAAGAAGCAACTATTACTAATATAATAAATAAGACATAGGGCTGAGGGATACTTAGTCCTTGAAGACCAGATAGCCACTTCAAATTTCTGGAAGCAAAAGTTCAGAAACTCCAAATAAAAGGGCCTCTTGAATACTGAAAACGAAATTTAATTATTAAAAGTAAGGACAAATTAAAATTAAGAGATATATAGCCCAAAGCTCGTAGATCAGATTTTTTATTTCACTACAAAAAAAATGTTCTATTTTGTAGGGGTTATTTAATGTAACACTATTAATTACTAACAACGTTGAGCTTACCCTTGTAGTAAAAACTAAGAAGTATGCAAATAATAATAATAAAAATAACACAATAATAATCATATATATTACTTGCGCGGTGGGCTATGATTGAATCGGGTTTAAGATCCTTTGGAGGAGGAGACACTATGTCAGCAAGGAGGCCATTGATATCAAGAACAAGCAACTTTTTCTTCAAGCAACGAGACTTATAAGTATTACTCTTCTGATGATGAACACCTTTCATTTGTATCTTACCAACAGAAACTACTACTTTCTTACTTTGTGTTTCATCAGAGTCGGAGTACTTCTTCTTCATCTTATTATTATTACTTTTATTTTATTGTCTCTATCTAGCTAAATACACAACGAACTCTATTCTTGTCTATGAAATACTAGAGAAAAAGAAACGTGATTTGCGATTTTTCAACTTCAAGAGGGTAGTTCGTTTTTATTAATTTACTTGTTGGAAGATGTAATGTACTGTCTCAATGGTTGAGAAGCGCAAAAGTTTTCTTTGTTTTTTTTTTTAAATAAAAGAAAAGTATTTTATGGTGAAATAGTGAAAAAATTTAAGATCCTCATGACTGATGATGAGTATAGAATATCTGATAAACCTATTTTAGGATTTTCTAAAGATATATTTTAAGAATATAATAATAGAAAATTTTTAAATTTTTTATATATTTATATTAATGCCATAACGATATAAATTTTCTTTTAATAAAGTATTTCATCTTTATGACATTATTAAAATACATGTCTTTAGTTATGCGTGTGCAAGACCCTCTAACTTTAATTAACTTTAATAAATGCCATCAAGATATTTTTTATTACAATTATGCTAGGTAACAAACAAAATTTCAGCCAATATTAGCCAACAACTTAAATTGGATGTTCTATTTTTTTAGGTTTTGGATGTTCTGTTTTTAGGTTTCAGATGTTCTGTTTCTAAAAAAATATAAAGTTGACTGAGGTTACTTTAGGTTTCGGATGTTCTATGGCGGATGTTCTATTTTTTGTTGGCTGATTTATTGGTTAAAAAATTATTGGTTACCTATACTTTTCATTTTTCTTATAGTAATACGAGAATGAATTTAATTAAGTAAATATGTTAAGTAGAATTTAATTTTGGTGTAATCACGGTTAGAAAAAGATTAGAGAACCAACACATTGGAGCTAATAGAGAGCCCATATGAGTTACGGATGATAACTTATATAAATTTTGGATGATAATTTAATCATTAATATATGAGTTACGAATGATAACTCATTTTAATTTTGAATAATAACTTAATTATTGGTTCCCTATTGGTCCCTAACGTTGGTTCCCTAACATTATTTCAACGGTTAGTGTAAAGATATTTTACAGATATATTTAATTACATAATATTACATCATAAAAAATAACTTTTATTTTAAACGATTCTGTATGTAATTGGTCATAAAAAAAATGGAAGATATAATTTTACCATTGTCTAAAAAATTTTATATTATTAGTACATCAAAATTAAACTCTAAGCAGATGTTTTTAAAAATTTTTAATTTAATTAAAGGTTTAAAAGCACATATTAATATTATAGATTAAAATTTTTTTATTAAAAAGAATAATGATAAAAAATTCTAACTCATAAATCAAAGTTTTGAATGATTTTTTTTTTAAAAACATAACTTGATAAGCTTATCCAACTAGCTAAAGAAGATAATTACAATTCTGCTATTACTATTTATATAGAAATCCAACTATGTTAAATGAGCTTACTCATAACACATTTATTTTTAGGACACATATTGTCAACTAAACTCTTTAATTATTACACAACAAATGCATTGAAATCTTAAAAGTTAAAGTTTAACGTTCTTTAAGAGAAAATTTTGGTAATTATAGTTATAGATTGTCTTAACTCTTTTATTTTTTAGACTTTGTGTTTATTTTATTAGTTATTGTTGAATTAAATATACAATATTAAATATTATAAATATATAATTACAGATATTATGTATATTAAGTTAAATAAAAAAATTTTATTGTAAAAAAAAACTAAATTATAGTTAATTAACTAGCATTAATATCCTTAAAATTTTCTCTTTACTAAATACACTATAGAAGAGGTAATAAAATATTTGATTTTAAAATTTTCAATAAAATTTTTCTGTTTCAAATACCTTAAGTATTTAAGGGAAAAAAGAAAAGTAAAAAAAACCAAAAAAAAGTACTTTTGTTTTGGGCATTCAAGAAAAAATACCCTAACGATTAACCTTTATATCGGTACGTAGACTTGTTACTTTCTTAGAAAACCCCTAATAAATATCGTTAGCTAGAATTTATTTTTGCTCGGGAAACAGAAACCTTTTCTTGGGACCGACGAAAACTGAAACGTTTTGTTCCAGTTCCATTTTAATTATTTTCTGGTTTTTTTTTTTTTGGAGGGAATTGTTTTCTGGTTGAGAACGGTTTGTGGTCTGCAACAAATTGTCCTGTTCTTTTAGTTTTTTTTTTTTTGGGTAAGAATTTTTTTTAGTTAAACAATTTATCCTTCTGGTTTTTGGTATTAACGATTTGTCCTTTTAATTAGGACTCCCTTCTGCCCAATAAAAGGGAAAGAATGAAGCACCTGTATTGGGGTAAGAGGCCCAATGTCCTGCCTCTAAGATCCTGAATTTCCCCTTTTTTTTTTACTCAAAATAGTGTGATGAAAAGCCAGTCCAAAAACAAGTGTTAAAACTTAAAAGAAAATATACATGTCCCATGACCAAAAATAAAATAAAATAAATAAAAATAATACTACCTAACCATTAACATGTATTTTTTGGTGCCCAACATGTAACCAAGGAATAGACAATAAGTGTATTTTTAATTTTCATACACTCGAAATTAAAAACTTCCAACTACACATATGACATATATATAATTAAAAGTATGTTGGTTGCAATTACTGACTATATAAAATTAATTTTGCTGCGACTAGAATTTTTCGTAAAAGAAAACAACCAACTACAAAAAAAACTTTTCTTGCTTAGTATGTAAGTTAGCAATGTACCCATTTTCATGGAAGAGGTGTCAAATATTTTATGTTTGTGTCGTGGATTTAGGACAGACCCTTCAATTCGTTATATCCATGTAATACCCACCATTATTGTACGGAAGAATATTATCATTATTTTTCCAATATATAATGCATGTGTGATGGTAAGTTTTAACCTTCATGCTTATTATGAGACTAGTGCAGCCCCACTTAATGCTACTCTACTAATTAACCTAATTCATCATTGATGTCCGAATATAGTTGTGGTTCTCCCAACTAAAGTCATGCATATAGATTCAACAACTTCAATAATATCACCCGAAGAAGTTTCTGTGAGGTACACAATTTTTTTGTTTATGTCAAAAAAGGATTATGTTGATATTTTCCAATATAATCTTGTTCGGGCTGAATACCATATGTTACTTAGAAAGTAAGACTTATTTTGCTTTCAACTTTTAACATCTAGTTAATGCACATCCATAAAAAAGACTTAACTTATATAAAGAGACTAATTAATTATACCTCTACTACTAGTTGTGTACATTTAATTGAGAACATATACGGTATATTATTTATATTACTAGTATTGGTAATGCTACAAATGAGATAAATTTGTATTCTAGCTTTATTAACTTGTACATGTAAAAAGAAGTATGTGCGTGTGAAGCTGTTATATCTCCTTAAAAGAAATTGTGGTGCAAGAAAGGGTGATACACATAGAAGAATGAGTTTTTAGCTTTGCCTCTTCTAGCTACCTATTAACCGTCTTTTGAATGATGACATGAAAATGTTATGATGATGAGAAGGTTGAGCATACAGATATAGTTATTAGGGATGAAACTTTATTAAATTAGAGGATTCTTCTGCCCATCCACTACTTGCAAACAATAATATTGATGAGAAAACGGATAGGTGTAAGAGTGTGTGTATATATAGTAGGTGTACGTGAATAATATATTCCTGTATACACACCTAACTTTGGATGGACCGACACATCAAAGTCCGTGAAAGGAGCGAGTTTGGACTCTCGAGTATGGACCACATCGCATATACCTCAATTAATATATAACACTGCACTTAACCAACTAATAACTTGCATTTTCATTCTTCAACTTAATCCCGCGCCCCTCATGTATTTAATTACTCATTAGTTAGCCACAAATCTTTAAGACTGGGTTTTTTTGGGGCAAGAGGATGAGAGATGGATATTGAAGGATATGAACTTGTTTGGTGGCAAATACATAAATACTTATTGTTTTTCATCACATACTTTTGATATTTTTTGTACTGGTGGGTATAAAATTTAAGAAGGTGGACACGCGATTTTTAATAAAAAAAATTTTCATCCATAAAACGCTTTTATTATTTTATTATTATCACTTTTTAAAAGGATAAAAAAACCTTTATATTAAAGTTTAGTTTTATCCTTTCGTATCTTTTACATTATTGTCAAACACACTATAGAAATATTAAATTTTAATATTTATGTTTCATTGTTTTTGTCTCATTATTTTGTTCTGTCATATCCTCGTAAACAAACGCAACCTAAATGCTCAAATTCTGACAAATTAATTCGAACATTATGTCTCTTAATGATTATAAAATCTCAAATCGATCCTATAAATAAATCCTCGTATCAGATTGTCAAAGAATAGTCATGATGATGTGTCAATTTATGTTTAATGTGTCATATAATACTGTCAAATAGCAGATTAACACATTAGATAAATTATTAATGTCACCAGACTACTCTTTCACAATCTGTTACGAGTGGTGGATTTATTAAATTTTTTATTTTGTCAATTGGCTAATTTAAATTTTATAATCATTAGTAACGTTATGTCCGATTACAAATGGTCATCACGGCCGAGTTAGATATTTACTTATTAATCTTTATATATAACACCACTTCTTTCCCATCCTTCTATGCTAAACCTAGCAAGCTATATTTAATATTTCTCAACAATTAACATATACATTATCTTTCAGTGACTTTTCTAAGTGAACTAATACTGCAACTGAAAATATATAGGACTAGTAGTTTAAGCTTTTGATAAATATTTGATCTTTGACTACTCCTACAACTTTTATATATATATATATATATATAAATTAGAGTTTGATTCTCGTTAAATTTAAAATAATTTATTTTAATAAAGTAAATAAAAAGATAAATAAAGTTTGTATAAAAAAATTTTCAAAAAACCTAAAAAGAGTCTTATTATTGAATGGACATATTAGAGATGTATATCTAGTTTTTTTTTTTTCAGTTTAATTAAGCATGTGTGAGAACTGAGAAGTAGTTTTATGTTACACGCAGTGATATATATAATTAATATAATGATATCAAAATTAAGAAGACGACGTATAAAAGTTAATATACATATATGTTTAGGTTCAGGGCGTGTACATATTATATATTGACACCAGAAATGGTCTCAAAATGAAAAAGTTCAATAATGAATTAATGTAACTAGTTAAGCTAGTTACTTTGCAGAATGATCAGTTGGATCATGTGCTTTTAATGGACGCCATGATTGTGGATTCACATGCTTAGCTTAAGCTGATTCGTTATATTTGTTCAACGCCCTATTGAAGGTATGTTAGATACAATGCTTTTGGTTAATGGCCCTCCTGTTGCACCCATCTCCTGAAAAGTTACAAGAAATTAAAGAAGCCTGAATTTATATTAGTGGTCCTGCTTATAATTAGAGCAGGAATTAAAGTGTGGTCCTCATGGATTAAGTAAAATCTGACAAAATATACTCGGATCTTGGATTATTATTGTATTTCTGAAACAATGTTGTTTTGCATCTAAGCATTATGTTTGGATACCCTCTTTTAACAATTTTTTTTTTCTCTCTTTGTGAATCCCATGGTGTTACTTTCACAGCTTATTATTAACACAAGCAAATATGGGAAAATACAAAATAGTCTTCTTTTCTTGAAACAAGAAAGGATTTGGTTATTTGTTTAACTAACACCAAGTATAAAGAGAAACACACGTTATAAAGCTATTAATTTTTTTTTTTTTACAATAAGCATATAAAATTTAAAATTTTAAAATATTTACTATTAGTTACTATTTAAATCGGCCTACGACAACTATCATGCTATATGCGGCAATTGAAACTTTTAACTTCAATTTGCTCTATCTCGAGAAAACCTTTATAACTTTAGATGAAATTAGGATGAGTTTAGAAGTTTCATATGGAACAAATTAAGGTAAAACAATTTGAGTATTAACTTTATTTATTATGCATTTATTAAAATAAAGTGTTTTAATTTTTTTGTTTTTTCAAATAGCAACCTTAAATGAACATATACTTTTGTAGCCCATAATAACTAAATCCTTATTTATCTACTTGAAATCATTTATTTACAAGCTAGGAATTATTTTTATTTGGCGTTACAATAGATACAATTTTACTTGTGGATTTGATAATAAAAGTCATACTTCAGCCCTCCTAATTAATTATGTGCTTAATTGTGTACCTAATTTGATTAATTAATTTGTTCATGACTAATAATTCTTATAATATTGGATGGTTAGGCTTAGGAGTACATTTTTTTATTGTTGTAGGACACAAAAAATATTCTTAATGTTTATTTGGTAGTCCCTACGTACAGTAGTGTTTTATGAATAGTTTAGTCAATTAGTTTTGTTAATTGACATTAAAAGTTATATGCGTGCGTACCTAACTATTAACAAATATATGATTTACACTATACCCAAAGAAACAACTTTGCTGGCAAAATTTAATATGTATGTCTATATATGTATGAAAAACAGATATTGTAGGTGTCTTTATGGGATTTGTTTGGAGTTCGAAGACATATACATATTAAAGGTTATACAGTTGGGAAATTGTATGATCCGGCATTAATTAATTAAGATGCTGGTCACATGAATATATATTGGTTAAGTTTTGTATCACTTCAAATATGGCAAGTATTATAAGAAAGTCATCAACTAATTTATGGAGCGTACCTGTAAACTTTTAAGACACTTGTCTCTGTGTGGTTAAGCTTAGTATATGTGCATGACTTACAGATTTATTGTTTACATGATGATGAAATAAAGGATTGAAGAAGAGGTTATTAACCATGCCAGCACTCCAGCAGGTTAATTAAATTAGAAAGTCCAGCAAATTAAGTTTTAGTGAGTTAATATTAACTAGCTTTAGAATTTAAGATTTAAAGTTAATAATTATGATTTAGGTTTTATAGTATCAATAATGCTATAACATGAAAAATCTAAACATTAACACATAAAAATTCACAAAACACATGAATATAATATACGATCACACATAAACAGTTATGTATAGCACATAAATAGTATATCGCAATACAAAATCAAAGTAGAAAAAAAAGCAAGTAGTCTATGAATATGTACATTCATATACATAAATCATTTGGAGTACACAACCTTTTGAGAGATAAATGGATTTAGAAGGTGATGATGATCGTAAAGGAACGGGATGGATAACCCGAAGAAGGAAATTATAAATATCGAAAATTCTGCTACAATTATGGAGAATGCCAGTTCAAAAATGGCATCTATAGTGATTTTAAATTGGAACTGTCAGAATTTGAAGAGACTCTGACAGTTCAAAATTTTTAAGGAATGTGTCAATCTTATTTCTTTGAGATTATATTTTTTTGTAAGACGAAAAATTAACCTCGAAGAGGGTAACATAAACGGAGAAGATGTAAATTTTAGGATTGGAGACTTATTAATTTTGAGATGGCTATTAAATTGAATATGTAGAAAGTTTATGACCAAGTTGAATGACAATTTTGTGATTTATGTTGATGAAGTTGAATTTTAATTTTAGGTGTACTAGTTGGATTCAAGAAGTGATAGCTTGAGTTTTTTTATTATGTTATTAATCTTTAGATTTTTCAAACCAAATAGAACTCTCTCTCGAAATGATTATATATCTTTTATATCTTATCTTATTTTATATAAAATATTTATCTTTTTGTTAATTAAGATAAAGCAAGTTTTGTTTTGAGAGTCTAAATTAATAAAAAAATTCAACTATAAATCATATATTTTTTCCAATGATTCAATCTTATTCGAAATGACTAATTCGAACATTGTATTTTTTAGAGTAAATGAATCAAAACTAGTTGTTGAAATAATTTTTAATCTCTATCTCTATTTCTTTTTAGACACTTTTATATTTTATTTCATTATAGAATAAAATACCACCTTATTCCCAAAAACAATTTCGCACCTAGTACACATATGTATTTGAAAACGTAGGATCTAAGACTAAGGTTGTTTTGTTCAAATAAAGTTTGGGAAGTAGCACCCGTATAAACAGAACCACAACAAAATCCTCTTTTCTTTCTCTCTGTTGCTCACGACAACTACTTAGTCCTTATTTTCCTTAGCCACACCTGAACCTTCCTTCCTTCCTTCCTTCCTTCCCTCACAACAACGCGCACACCTTTCTTTCCCTCTCTTATTTTTATTATTATTATTATTATACACTTTTTTCCTTCCATCTTTGCATGCGCCACCACCAACCACCACAAAGTAATTCTAATTCATCACCAAAATGGGGAACCTTTGTGCTCTCCTCAAACAAAAGCCTTTACCACCCACACACAACTCCAAGAAGCTGCGTTCTTCAAACGCTGCTGCTTCTTCAAGCAACCGCTGGTCAAGGACTCGCTCCTCCCGCAAAGACAAGTTCGATGATGCTTCCATTCGAGAACAAGCCATAGCTGCTGCAATACTCTTCAAGCAGCATCAGCAGCAGCTCCAAAATGGTGCTGCTGCTTTTGATCGCTCTAGCTCTCTAAGGTACTCCAATGGCTCTTCAAAGAAGAATGCTTTACCCAGAAGCTCTAGCTCCAGAGCTAGGTCCCTCACTGACCCTCTGCTTCAGCCTCATCAGCTTCTTAATCAGGTTTGTTCTTACAAACCCAGAGTGGGGAAAATTGGAAAAAAAAAAAAAAGGTTCTTTTTTTGTGGGAGGTTTTTTAATTTGAAGGATTCAAACTTGATCATGGTATTGAAACAATTGGTTGATTTTGTTTGCTGTTTTTGTATAAGCTGATTTGGTAAAGTTGGATGGATCATTTAGTGATTTAGTCCAGTTTTGGATTAGGTGTAATGGGGTCTTTTTAATTATTAATATTATTTTAGTTTCCCTATTGATCGGTTGTTTTAATTTTAAAAAAGAAAAATCTTGTTTGGTTTTCTGGGCTTGTTGATTTCTGTTATTTATAAGGAATAGTAATCATATTTTGTGTATCATGGCCTTAAAATAATGAAGATGAAGATGGTGATTTTATGGAATGGGGTCAGATATTGAGATGAAACAATTATGGTGGTGATTGGTTTCTGTGATGATCAGTTTTTTTGGGCTGACATAAGAACAGTGTTTTGGTAAAGAAAATCACTTGTGTTTGACATGCATCCTCTTCTCATAGTTGAAGACGTAATTTTTAAGGAACGTGTTTGAGAGTTTCTTTGGCGGCTTGTGTGCTACGTGAATTTGAAACTTTAAATAAAGAATTTTCTTTGACAGTGTTGTGTTTGTTTCATTCATTGAATTGAGGATGTGAGGTTTGACCTTTCAAGTGTTTTCTACTGCAAGTTGTGTATAGCTTTGAAGGTAGGTAACCTTGTTTTTGTTCTTTCTTGTCACAAAACAGATATTTTGTTGACATTGACATGGTTTCTAAAATAATAAGTGAAATTCAGAATCCAACAATTGAGGATGCCAATGACTGTGTCTGTGTGGTGTCATTTTCAAAACAAAAAACTATGATTATTTAGTTCTCTTTTTCTTAGAATTCAAATAATAAGTGTTCTTCTTTTCTTATCAATTTGATAGGGTATAAAGGTTGATGATCTCGAGACGAATCATTTTGTGCTTGTTCATGGAGGTGGTTTTGGTGCCTGGTGTTGGTACAAAACTATAGCCCTTCTAGAAGAAGCCGGCTATAAAGTATCTGCCATAGATTTAACTGGTTCTGGAGTTCATTCATTTGATACAAACAACATTACGAGTCTCTCACAATACGTGAAGCCGCTTACTGACTTTGTTGAAAAGCTTCCTGAAGGAGAAAAGGTGCTTATTTCACTACATGCCCATTTTATAACTGATGGACTGTTCACTGTTCTATGTTCATCATGTATCTTTATCTTAAAGCAGGTAATCTTGGTTGGACATGATTTTGGTGGGACATGTATATCGTATGCCATGGAGCTGTTTCCTAATAAGGTTTCCAAGGCTGTCTTTATTGCTGCAGCAATGCTAACTAGCGGACAAAGTACTCTCGATATCATTTCTCAAAAGGTTTTCCATTCTTGCTGCCATTACATCTTATTTTTCACCTGTTCTGTGGACTGTGATCTGGAATCTAAGAATCTCTGTTAATTCATCCAAACTTTCAAAATTAACCCTCCCATTTAGAGTTGAACAGCTATTTGCCAGAATTATGCCATGCTTTGATTGGAGTTTTGTGCATGATAAGCTTCAATTGTATGCTAAACTGATGAACTTGCTGTCTTTATAAGGCTTCTTGAGTTCTTGTATTATTAGAACAATGTATTCATTTGATTAACAATGTTCATATCTTACAAGGAACTGAATTTGAGAACAGAGAAAAAGCATGCCGATTTTTACTGACCGCATGGGATGTGATTGCATCATATGCAAATGAAGAATTAGCATGTCCTTTTATTGATGATTTTCTTTTTGGCTATCTGTTGCAGGAAGGTTCAGATGATCTTATGCAACAAGCACAAATTTTTCTGTATGCAAATGGGAATGATCATCCTCCCACTGCTTTCGATCTTAACAAGTCATTGTTGAGGGATTTGTTTTTCAACCAAAGTCCTGCCAAAGTAAGTTTCAATATTACTCAAAAATGTTTCTTCTACTGTTATATGTGAATGACAGTACTCTTTGTTTCTGTTAAGAATGCCAAATATATTGAATTGGAATTGACTTTCTCTCTTAATGCAGGATGTTGCATTAGCATCTGTTTCGATGAGGCCAACTCCATTTGCCCCAGTTTTAGAGAAACTTTCCCTTTCCGACCTCAAATATGGTATTGTAAGGCGATTCTACATAGAAACTCTTGAAGACAATGCCATAACCATCACTCTCCAAGAAGCCATGATAAATGCGAGCCCTCCCGAAAAGGTTTTCCGTTTGAAAGGTGCGGATCATTCTCCCTTTTTCTCGAAGCCTCAAGCCCTGCACAAGTTACTTGTAGAAATCTCAAAGATCATTTGATGAGAACATTCATATACATAAGTTGTTTGTGAAGCCGCGTCAATACCAAAAGCTCCAATAACATGATATAGGAATGTGTTATTGTGTGCAAGTTACAGGTTTCATTCTTCTTTTCTATTGTTTTTTTCATTTGATTCTTTTTTTAGTTAAGAACCTGTAACTTGTAAAAGATAGTACTTGCAACATAAAATCCATGGTATATTGCTGAGTTTACTAGTGAAAAAAAAAAGTGTTTGAGATTTGCTGAGTAGAGTTGCAAGTTACCCTGGTAAAAGTTAGAATAGGTAAGAGGATCTCTTAATTGAGATATTCTTTCATAGACACAGGTTTATCACATTATTTCTAGGCGCATTTCATAATAAAAGTAGGTCTCACTAATTATGATTATAGATTCTGCGGACTTTATTTGGGTAGATCGAAAGATGACATGTTAGATTTGTGTCTACAGCAGAATTTCTTCTATTAAAATTAGTTGTAACAACTATAGGTGAGAGAGGAAATATTTAAAATACAAAATTAAAATCCAAATTCTACTTCTCCATAGCAAGGAATCATGTCTATGCACATTGCAAAGAAGGAAAAGTCTTGGCATGGAATTTGTTGTACTTTCTTTTTTTTGATGGTCTAACATGGCTGGCAATCTGGCATGTGTTCTACTTTCTCTCGCTTTCTCTGCCTTTTCTAGGTACTTTCCCCAACATTTTTATATATTTTTCAACTCTGATTATAATAGATGTAAACTCTTATCAAAGTGAATAAAGAAATTCGTTGTGCTTTACAAATTTGCAAGGAAGGCTAAGATGTTTTAACAACTTAATTAATCTCTTGATATGATGTCTGAACTTATTTGATATGGTGTTGACCTTTTAAGATACCATTGGAATGGAGAAACTCAGATTAATATAATATAATATATAATTTTTTTGAATATCAAATATTGAATTTGACTTCTGTTTAAGGGCGATGCAATTTGTCAAGTCCATATGGTTTTCATTGAATTTGACTTCTATTGCAAGACGAGTGATAAATTGAAAGAGTGATCATTCTTTTTCTTTTTTTTTTTTTTAATAAAATGAAAATTGTGAATGATCTCTCTTGAATTTCTGTTGCGCTTGAATAATTACATAATTGACCTTGGGGTTGTGGATACAAAACATTAAATGTGAGACTATATTGGTATGTTAGTTGGTGTTGGTGGTGGCATTCAATTCAATGTATCACAATCTATACGCCAATTCGAGTTTGAACTTTGATGGACGTGTCTTCACTCTGTAGTATTTATTTGAATACAACACCTACCAACTGCATTAGCTAAAACCAATTTTGTTTTTTTTTGTATCTTCAAATCTGTCATATGCAAAGACCAATTTGAATGAATAATTTGTACTGAATGTTTTTCTATGTATTTTTCCGCTTTGAGGAGTATAATTCTGTCTTATTAAAAAGTTTGGGTAAGTTTGGTATGGACATTTTATCAAGGTTCATAGAATTACATACCAATTATTCACTTTTGTCCTCACAATATCAGGACTCGAATCAGATCTTTGTGTAATTCAATCATTACATGCTAATTAAAACCCTTACATTTACATAAGTGGATGATTGAATTAACTATCTTGAGTTGGTTAAGTGGTTAATTCGAGTATGTTTTTTCTAGCTGTAAGCATATGAATTGAGTCTTCCTCTTTAGTCCTAATTGGGATTCTGTTTACTCCCTCTTCTCTTTAATTTATTGGCCCTTAATTCTGAAGTTTTTCAATATCTTTCTATATCTTAAATCCTTCCTCCAATGGTGCTTTAATTGAGAATTGACCAATAGAAAAATGCTATCTGTGGAGAGTTCTGACAGACAAAAAGGTCGAATAAAATACTACTAAGTAAAGCACCGTAGGTGAAGACATAGGGAGGACGACACTTATTAGTGTGGAAGAACCATATGGTAGTTTTTTTTGAAAGGAAACCATAAGGTAGTTACATCTTGGTTCAATGGTTCAATGGTTCAATGGTTCAATGTCAAGGCAATGAAATCAATGACACACTCATTGTCCTTACCTTACTTACCCCTTTATATATCCAAAAATGATAAAACAGAATGAAGTGCAGCCACCCCCGCCAATAGTCCAATACCCACCCTTCTATAAGATGTTATAGTCAGTCCAAAAGAAAACAAAAACTAAAGCTGACACACAAATAGGCCCCAGCCATATGGATTATCGATAATTTACGCAATTTCCCTTTTGATTTTATGATGCTATACGTTAATTTCTTCTCTTCATATCACTTAGATAGTACTATATCCGATACCTTTATGTTTTTCTTTTAGAAAATATAATACCATTTAGTTTTAGTGAAGATTAATGTAATAAACTTGTCCATTGAAGTTATTAATCATATTATTCATTCGATCCAAAATTTTCAATTCTTTAAGTTGGATGGTGAAACGAACTATTAGGAGTAGGACAAGAGAAGGATCAACTGGTTTTCCCTTTAAAATTGAAATGAAATTATCCATCTTGCTATTGCATAACTTTAATCTTAATTCTTAAGTACCATCATGCGTGATCCTTTAAAAAGGGACAATTACTTTATCTCTTTATACAGAGAAAAAGAAGAAGAAGATGAAAGAAGCTATAGCTTAATTCGTTGTATGCTACTATGTTTTTATAACTTTGCCCCAATGACAAGCTACTTTTGGAATTAGAAAAATCCAGATGCAAAATACGCCCTAGATTAGGACTAAAGCTAAGAACAAATCATTCAAGGAGCCTAGAATTCTAGAAGTAAGTCTAAATTAATACATCTTAATGTCTTAAATCATAAATTAAGATGTGATCTGGTTCTTAAGAAGAGTCTCCTGCATTCATTGTGACTGAGAATGGGGATAATTTATAAGTAAATAAGCTTTTCTTGGTTCCTTTCAATTTGATGCTTTTAAAGTCTAAACATCAATATTATATATCAACACACTAATCAGTAATCATAACCTTCACATAATGATGATATAATCAGTTTTATTTTTATTTTAACCACCCTCATGTCTTATACACTGCATTAAAAAAAAAAAAACTGAAAAACCTGTATGAAGAATCAGGAGGCAAATATATGTGGTCCATGTTGATTATGGACCCACAGAAATTTGAGCTCCAACTACTATTTGTTGAACAGCTTTATAATTATATTTGTACAACTCATGAACTCAACACACTTAATTTGTCACCGACTTCGTGGACTCTTCTTGAGTGTAAGGTAAGCTAATCAAATCATATCCCAGATCTCAATCACTGCCTTCTAAATTGTACATGCCACTTTGGATCCTCTGCATTTTTGTTGCTTACTCAATCTTGCTGAGTATTTGTAGTTCATCAATTTGTGTTCATGTTAGACTTAATTTGTTATTTTATCATATTTATTTGCTTTGATGATGAATGCCATGAATGAAACTGCCATTGCATGTGTATGTTTTGTTGCAGATTCTTCTGTGCTTTTCATTCTTTTATGATATGATGTTGTACTTGATTTCATTGGTTGTGATAATTCTTGGAAAATGAAAATCTTGGCTTTTTTCCTATGGGATCTATGTGCTTTTGATAATTGAAATATGAAACCTTTTTCAATATACTAGTTTAAGTCCTCACATTGAGATTGTGAATTTAAGAGTTTTGATGAATTCTCCAGTTTGATAATCTCATGATATAGGCATCTATGGCTATGAATATCCCCTGCTTTTTCTGCTTCATATGCTGCTTCCTTTCATGATTTCATAAATGTTGGACAATAGATTTCTCAACAAAGTAAATGAGCAATGCAGGTTTAGTCACAAAAAGTTCTAAACCAACTGGAAATGGGTCGCGGGGTCAGTGCTGGTGGTGGTCAAAGCTCTTTGGGCTATCTCTTTGGCAGCGGAGAAACTGCCGCCGGCAGCAATATCCGAAGAGCAAGCAGTGAAGTTCATCCTGTGAATGGAGTTCATGGTGCTTCTAATGCGCATGTTGCATCACCACCAATTGAGAAGCAAATTCCGGCAGGAATTCCAGGGACTCTTACCAACAATTACCACCGCGCCGAAGGACAGAACTGTGGAAATTTTCTCACAGTACATCTCTTGTCAACTTTTTTATTACATTCTTTTGAATTGGACTGCATAATTTACTACAGGGTAGAGTATGTTAGCCTAGAAAGTTTTGGAATACTTGGCAGTTTCAAGTTATAATCTTAGCCTAGAGAGTATGTTATGCCATAGGATTGAAGATTAAGAAATATTATACTGTTCTATTTGTTATTGTCCTTGGTTATGCTAATTAGAGGTCAATGGCACTAATGATGGTTTGAATTTTTGGGTGCAGGATCGACCATCTACAAAGGTACATGCTGCCCCAGGTGGTGGATCTTCCTTGGGTTACCTCTTTGGTGGTCCTTCTCCTAGTGGGAACTAATTCTTGGCATTTTCATTCTAACTAGAGTGTGTAAAATTTGATATAAGTATGTTGTGTTTAAAACTAAAATTAAGGAGTTGTTCCATGTGTAATTGATTTCATTGCCTTGACATTGCTGGTGAGGCTGATATAGCTTAAGCTATGCTTATCAGTGATCGATTGTGTTCTTTTATTTTTTTTTTTTTCTCAATGTAATTGTCCATCCGTTTATTAATTCCCTATATAATGTTCCTTTCTCTTTTTATTTCCTTGTTTTTATCATGACATTAAAGATTCATATATGAAATTTTATATATTCATCACAGATATTCTCCCTAGCTATCATTGAAAGTGGGATGCAAATGCAAATGCAAATGCTGTGGGACATCAATGAAACTGAACATTGTTCTAAACTCCACTGCTGAGAGTTGATCACTATGCTCATAATTCTGTTCAATCTCCATTCCATTAACACATTTCTCTTGAAGTTTGAGACTTGAGAGATAATTCCAGCCCCTTTGAGTCATGTAGTGTTATCAGTGTTACAGAGATGGTCATGTAGTGTTCCACGTGCCATGAAATCGTAAACAAACGAGGGCCATCTCGTTGCTCTCAGCTCTCGTAGCGGTAACCGATAAGGGACACGAGGTGAAGGTGGCTTAGCTGAGACAGAAACTATCGATCTCGTTCATGAACTCATTTGCAACTTGTTTGAAGCGTTTGATTGTAACTGGTGCAGGCTATGATTCCTTCTATCCATAGATATACTGGTGGGTAATGACTAGTGAAGATGTTCCATTAATCATTGAAATATTTGTTCTCCTTGTTCTTGCCTTTGGACGAGGAAGAAAATTATCACATCTTCTAGGACAAAAACTAATAAGAGCAAAATGACACTGGAAATTGGAAATCGCACCAGCAAGTAGCAACGGTGCGGGGTGAACGAAGTACTTGGATGGGTCAGGGTTAGCTCCAGCGAGATTACCTTGTTAATGGTTGGTTTTGACTTTTCACAGTAAAATACGCTGATTGATTGTTTGCTTTCATCTTTTCTTTTAAAGTCAAGCAATATTTTACTGTCCGTTTAACGGTATTTCGGCACATATTTTTGGTGACTTTTTTTTTTTTGGTGACGATTTCGGCACATATTTAGTAAATCAACATATTTTTATAAGAAAAATTCTCAATTACTAACATATATTTAATTTAAGGTACCTAACAAACATAATTAGCAACATGTAGAACCAACAAAATAAAATAATATAATATACAATTATGCTACGGAGGCATACTATATATGCCGCCCATAAAGAACCAACAAACCAACAAAAGTTGAAGTCCATCCCAAAAAAGAAACGAACTCATGTAGCTCCTTTCACTTCCTCATAATTGACTCTCAATAGTTCTCTATAATATAATATAAATATAATATTTATAAATTATATGTACAAAATATAATAAATATGAATGTAAAAAAATAACCGTAAGAGTAAATTCTATGATTTATGAATGTAATACATTCGCTAATCACTTGAATTACAAAAAAAAAATATATTATGAAAAGTTTAAATACACAAACAATAAACATATACTACCAAAAATTTAAACACAAAAAAGTAATGATCAAAATTATTTTTTAATATATATAAGGGTAAATAATTTTTTTTTCCCTTAAGTTCACTAAAAATTTAAAAAAATGCTCGTGAGTTTTATTTTGTTGGGTAAAATATTTTTTTTTCTAAAGTTTGCTAAAAGTTTTAAAAATATCCCTAAATTTTAGTTTATTTCAATTTTGTCCAAAAAAAATTTAATTTGCATCAAATATACTCCTAATAACTAATTTTTTGAAAATCTTAAGACTAATTCAACTATAATACTTGATAATTAGGAGCCAACAATAGAATTTTATGTCTAGTTTATTTATATTAAAGGTTGTTCTTGTATAATTATTACTGAATTAGTTTTGGATTTTTGAAAAATTAATTATTAAGGTATATTTAATGCTAATCGAAAATTTCTTGAAAAAATTTTAAATAAAATAAAAATTAGGGGTATTTTTGAAACTTTTAACAAACTTAGGGACAAAAAATATACTTTAACCTATTTTATTTTAATTTGTCCCAAAATTTTTTTATTTGCATTAAATATATCACTGGTAGTTAATTTTTCAAAAAATACAAAACCAATTTAGTAATAATTTGGCAAGAACAACCTTCAACAAAAGCAAGTTAAGCACAAAATACTATCTTATTGTTTAATTGGTCCTAAAATTCTTAAAAATTTAGCTATTAAAGGTATATTTGATGAAAAAGAATTTTTTAAGATAAAATTAAAACAAAATATAATTTAAGGATATTTTAAAAAATTTTAACACATTTCACGATTACAAAATATATTTTATCCTAAAATAAACAATGCTATACGATTAATATAATTTATTATTTTTAACCAATAATTAACTAGTAAACTAAGAATATTAATTGAAAATATAGTGTTAAATTGTTGGACTAAAGACATCAATTTAGTGAGTAAAAATATTAGTTAATAATATAAATTAAAAATTATGCTAAATAACTATCAATTTAATTTGTTTTAATTATTTTTAACTATTTACTTTCCTCACCTTCAATTATAATTTAATATTATATTTTAATTAATATTTTTTAATATGAATAATTAAATAATTGCTAGAATAAATTTCAATCCAGGATAATGTAGTATTTATCGGTACAACCATTAAAAGAAAAAAAGTTTCTCCACTGTACTGCCACTCATAGTCTTATCTTCATTCTCCACCCTTCCAACCAGTACAGCATTGCCGCTAAAGCCAGATGACCATAAAAATCAAACTTGAGGACAACATAAGAATGAGTCTGGTATATGTATATGGGATTTAAAATTATATAAAAATATTGTTACGGACGGGCTATCTCAATCTCCTCGGAATAAAGCCAATAGATAAATGATTCACAAAGGTAAAATCAAACGGAATCTCAAAAGATATTACACAATCTCAACATATCAACCTAAAAGTACGCATTCACTAACCTTACAACTTTCATATTCAACCTAAAATCACATAATCCTAATTCTGAATTTCTAAAATTGTTCTTATTCACATCAATCTTCTTTTTCGTCATAGTTTTCTCTAACGTTAGAAAGCTTGACTCTCTAAAGACACATCTTTTTACTTTTGATTATTGAGGCTCGACACCCCTTTTAAAGTCCTTTATACAATCATTAAGTGATTCGATGACCTTAACGCTTATATAAAAACATATTAATTATAACATTGTTTGTAATAAGATATAACTGAGAAGAAATTTGAGCTAAAAATAAAAAGAAGAGGCATGTATTGAAATATACACGACACACAGAAGTAGAAAAGAAAAAACAGATAATGTTATTGTCATAGCTAATGCAGATCAATTAAACACCCACAAATACACAAACACACATACAGCGGGGGACAAATTACATAGTATAATATATTTGACCAAATTAAAGCATCATAAGACTGGCAGGCGGCAGCAAATTAAGAGGAGACAGCAACAAGAAGTAATAAAGGGAATTATGTCTGACGATGATGGATTGGCATCATTTCGGGCAGCCATAAAATGTTCCTCTCAGACGTGGATCCGCGTTGCATCGAGGTTTAGGACCTCCCTCGCAGGACGTACTGTACAGAGCCACCTTCGACAGCGGACAAACCTGGTTCCCTGGATTGTTTGATTTAAAAACGGGTTGTGTTCTGACAGTACCAAGGATTCTGCCTCGTATTCCTTCATCCATGGAAAGATAATCCGCTTCGACGATATCGGTTGCTAAGCAGTGAGGGCCGATGCATCCATAAGTGGTAATGTTCATATGTAATATTGACCCCGAGCTTCCATCGTCTGTTTTCACAAGAGGTGCTGCTAGTAGCATTATTAGCAGAAGCATCACTTGGAGTTGGAGCTCCTTCATCATTGTGATTCACCTGTATGCTACCTTACTATCTCTGCCTCTCCCAACTTGTCCTTGGTTCCTTGCTACTACCGACACAACCCACAGCTCACAACTCACTATAATTATATATATATACGCACGCTAGATTTAAACAATGTTTATTATATAGTCACCAAAAAAAATGTTTACTATCTTTTTATTTAAAACTTAAAATTTAAAAGACAAAAAATTTAATGAAAAAATTAAAAAAACCCTATTCAGTTTACATTAAAATTAACCACTAATATAAAATATATTAAAAAAAATCATATTATTATACATGCATTTATAATTTGTCACAAAAAAAACATGCATTTATAATCTTATATACAAATATATAGTGATAAATGCTAAAAAATATTTTCTTATAATTAAATTATTTGAAACATTTAGCCAACGGAAGCTAGTTTTGTTGGTGCTACTCATGTAGCTAGGAGTTTTTTTCTTTTCCAATCTCCGGATTCAATATCCACCCATGTGTTTAGTCAACAAAAAAAAATATTTGAAACGTTTTTAATGTCAATTAATAATTAATTGCTTACATAGCATTACTAGCTCATACTTAAATAAGGAAAAATATTACCTACACCTTAATTCAATGAGTAAAGGCGTAAAATAATGATCCCTAAAGTTTTCCATGCATATAAAAATAGTAATTAATCTTGGTGTATACTTTTTTTTGGTGTACACCTTCATCTAAATCCCAAACGAACATGTTTTTACTACTAGAACGAACATATTTTTAACTGTCAACTATAAAAACATGTTCGTTGTATATATAAAAATATGTTCATTTGAGATTTGGATGGAGGTGTACACCAAAGGTGTACATGTAATATTGTTGTGTGATTTGCAGATAAAATTTGAATTTAAATTTTCATCTTAAAAAGAAAAGATTTAGATACGTTAATTTCTAGTCTTGTAAAATTCATCGCCATTTACTGTGGTATAAAATAAAAAATCACTAATTTAATTTTTGTTGAATAAGCGACAACTTTCTAACTAGCTTCCAATTAATCTAGTGATGAGATACCTTTTTTCATTTTTAAACTCTTTTTAATAAATAAGGAGTATTGTATTTTTTATTAATTAAATAAATTTAGTTTTTTGTTTATTATATTTTATATTGATAGTTTAGATATAAAAGTAAAAATTTAGATTTAGTGTTGTTTAAGACTTAATATTCAGAATTTAGATATAGAATTTACAAGAATTACACAAATTAAAAGAAAGCAGCCAAAAAAATGGGGTTGGGGAAGAGATTTCAGACGTGGAAGGAAATATCTTCCTGTGGTCCCTAATTCTTTATTTGATGTAAAGCCTCACATGCAGAAAAACTTTTGGAAAGAAAGTGAATATATATATATATATATATATATATATATATATATATATATATATATATATATATATATATATATATATATA
>JASCZI010000395.1:9683-22626 GCA_036250425.1 Stylosanthes scabra
CGTGAAGAAGGTAGGGGCTTGAGCAAACACAATAGCAAAAGGCAGAGTTGTTGCCCAAATAGGAACAAGCCTTAGTATTGCTTTTGCTTCTTCCACCTCCACGATGCTACATGCGGCCTCTCCTTTGGTGGAACTGTCTGGTGCTAATAATGCTTTGTTGAGGAAGCTGCCAATGATGAAAAAGACAAAGAACTTCATGAAAGGAGTTATGTAATATTTCATATACAAAGAAACCAGGATATATATGTAGGGAAATTTCAGAATAGGAAAAAGACAAAGATTTGTTCAAACAATGTTACTCTAAAGATTCAGGCATCTTCAGATGGCATATAGCCAAAACCAGAAGCGAATAAAACCTTCGAGTATTAGAAAGATGAGTGTTCAGTAGCAGCGTAGTGCTGCAACACTTTAGAAGCAAAATTCAGGTTGGTCTCTAATGCATGTATTTCATTGTATTAGTAGTGGCTGTTTCAAGAACACTACTAATATTGTAATAAAAAGACTTAATATTTGGCGTGTTTTAATCCTTACTTGAACTGTTGGGAGCTTTGAGGAGGGAGTGTTCCACCAGTTTCCTCTTGAATCCCCGTTGCTTGCCAATTTCTTGTGGCTGTAACAAAGACACGACCAATTCTGAGAAAGGGGCTCTTGCCATGGCCCTTGATGTTAAACCTGTAGGTCCATGTTCCAAGAATGAAAACAAGCAATGCAATGATCATCACAGCACAAGGGATTCCAAATCCAACAACCCAACTAAGATTATCCTGTATGTAGTTCAAAATCCAAAGAGTTCCCATGCAACCAGCACACATGGTGAAATACCACCAGTTAAAGAATGAGCTTCTATCCTTAAGCTCCTTTGGATGCTGTTCATCAAACTGATCTGCTCCGAATGCCTGAACACATGGCTTATGTCCACCTTGTCCAATCGCCACCAGATAAAGTGAGATAAAGAACAAGATTACTTGAGATTCAGTTGAGCATGATCCCAATTTGCTGCCAACTTGGCACTCCGAATCGGTCAGAGAAGGAAGCATAGCTGATATTGTTAACAATCCTAGCCCCTGTCATTCATATTAGATAATCATGATAATAACCAGCATAAATTTACATGATTAATGTGATTCATATTAGTTAAGGAGGGGAGAAATGGGAATTGCGATGAGAACTGACCAAAATATAGATGACGGAGGCGATAATGATAGTGCGGTAGCGTCCAAGATACGAATCGGCGATGAATGCTCCAAATAGTGGAAGCAAGGAGGCTGCTCCCGACCATATGTTGACGTTTTCGGCAGCGGCCGCCGTGCTCTGCTTCAACGGTCCTGTAAGAAACGATATCAGGTTCGCCTGAATTCCATAGAACGCCACTCTCTCTGCCACTTCCACACCTGAAGAAAAATTAATTGAACTGAATCGGTAAGTTGTTGTAATGAGAATTGAAGAGAGGGGAAGAATGAGAACAACACATAGATAGAGATAGAATACATATGATAAAGCGAGCAGATCTCCAAGAGCCAGATTTGGATCTGATGGGAGGTCGTCCCTTGTAGTCAAGGGAGCCGTTCACGGTGTCGTGAGTGTCAGCAACCAGAGGAGCTTCCAATTCTGAGGAAACCTCCTCGGATATGGCCATGGATGGTTTGGAGTGGAGGAGGACTGAAGCAGAAGAATTAGTTGGTGGTGGAGTGTTGTACTCTCCATCATCAAGGCATATTAATTATTAAAAATCATAGAGAGAGTCACAGTCAGAATAAAAAATAGGAAAGTCAGACAAAGGCATAGTTGCTGGAGTAATACAGTCAAACTTTGCTTCCCAATTATTTTGCAAATCAAATCATATACCCTGCACAACAATTATTATAGTTCTTAAAATATCACAGTTCTATAATTATAGCTAACATTGTTTATATTTGGATTTTAAAAGTTTTAAAATAAGAATGTACACTAAAATTAATCATTAATAATTTAATATAAAAATAGTAAGTATGAAATTCCCATGTTAATTATTGTAAACCTATGCACAGTATGAAAATTTGGTTACTTGAAAATTGAAATACACCTACCACGTGATAATTGAGAAGCCTTACTACGAAATTGTTCCTTTCAGCTTTAATAAATATCGGGAATGAATAATGTTACCGAACCCGCACGTTAAAGAGTGATTAGGAAGCCAACAATTAAATTATCATCCAAAATTTATATGAGTTATTATCAGTAACTCATATATCAAATATTAAGTTATCATTCAAAATTTATATGAATTATCATTCATAATTATTGTTGGCTTCGTATTGGTCATAATATATTGATTCCTAGTATTTTTCTATCGAGATACGTAGGTCCATGCCCAATTATTTGGGTTAATTTTGCACTGGTGGATGTCCTCCAGCTAGTGCTAAACATTAGTTTTAACACGAGTTATACTTCTCTTAATCATATCGGTTCAAAATTAAGTTAATCTAACTCAAATTATCGTATATTCATAAATAATTAATCTATGTATATCATTGTATATTTTTGTACACATCATTTATAACACGAAAAAATATAACAATCAGCATAGAAAAATTATTAACATCAGCATAAAAAAATTATTTTTCTGTACTGATATTTATATTTTTTCGTGTTGAAAATTATATGTACAAAGGTGTACAATGGTGCATGTAGGATTACCGAATTATAAAACTATCAATCTCTCATAATAATATTCCTAAGTAAGATCATATATATAATCAATCATAATTGTTCTTCTGATATGATATAGATAATAATCCGAGGTATATATTGCATTAGTGAGAATTGAGTTTGCCTCTTCCCCTCCAAAGGTATATAAACATGTTGAAATGTTACTTCCCAATGAAAGACCTGTTCTTCATAGCAAGTATGTTTCGAATAAGCAGAGAGCTTATAGTTATAGCATTGAATTACTTGAGAATCAAATTCCACGATTACTCTTCTCGTATATATCCATGTCCTATGCCACACGCATGTCGTGGAAGACTCCCCATAATTCTGTTTGTGTGGCATGACAATATCCAAAGTTAGCACCAAAACCTCCAAGACATTCACCAAATTTGGGAGTGTTTCCACGCACAGAGCCACCTCTCATTGGAGGTGCGAACAACTAAATGAAAAAAATGGGGTCAAAGGCTTCCATAGTAGTTGGTGAGTATATCAATATTATTTTACTTGCTTAACAGTTTTATTCAGCCAACATCAGCCAACAACTCAAATTAGATGTTTTATTTCTTTAGGTTTTTGATGTTCGGTTTCTAGGTTTCGGATGTTCTGTTTCTAAAGTTAGTTGATAGTTATTTTAGGTTTCGCATGTTCTATAACTTTGATCGTAGATGTTCTATAAATAGTGATTATGGATGTTCTATATATAATGGTTATGGATGTTCTATTTTTTGATGGCTGATTTGCTGATTTAAAAATTATTGATTACCTATATTTTCCCTTACTTATTTCTATCAATTTATTAAAAAAAAATAGAAAGAAAAGGGAGAGCTTTTCTTTGCCACTGGTCTTAGACCTGAAGCACCATATCTTAGGCTACTCTATCAGAAAATAGTATCAAACGTGAAATGTCTGTTGGTGTGCAGATATATAGGTTCCTATATATCAATAAAAAATTTCGCCCAAAAAGAGCTGCTCATGTAAGGAATTGCAGAAAATGACAACAATATTGCAAATTGCAAGCAGCCATGTTTCCAACATGTTCTAGAGTTGAACTATTCGCAGTGATAGTTGATGGAAAAGATGTGAGTTCTTTTCTCTCCTCTTAGACGCGCCTCATAAGGGTGTACTTGCAAAAAATCCTGGTTTAAGTTAGTTCAGAGATCCAAAAGATACTAAGATTTGAGTTACAATGTATATGTTACTTATAAGGTTTTGTCTGATTATCTCCTGTATTTATGGTGTTGTAATATATATATTTTTTTCTACATTTTCTCTTTTTTTGAGAAAATAAGATCCTAATCTTGTGATATCAAAGTCTTTTGTTGGGATGTTCTGATTTTGGTCCAGGTATTAGGCAGGTTCATAACACAACATAAGAAATAAAATAATACAATTAGTTAGTGGGTAAGGTTTCTTTGGCTAGGAAACACCTTTTTAATTATTAAAATCTTATTTTAATAATAAATAAGGTATTTAGTGTAATAAATGAAGGTATATAGAGGTTCATAAAGATGTGTAATCAAATCAGCAGGAAACTCTTATGAGTGCATGCATACAATACAAGTGGGCGGGGTCAGGCGTGAAACAGAGGCGCGTGAGAGTGAGTGAGTGAGTTGAAGAGTGCATGTCCCTATCCTATCCTTCACAAGTTGCAAGTTGCAACGCATAACTTTGCGGCTGTTGGGCCCTACATACTGCATCCAGCACCGTTCATGGCAGACATCAGATGGTCCATAAATGGAAATCAAGAACAACAAGAAGCCAGCAGGCAGGCAAAACTAAAGCCAACCGTCTCGCGTCTGCTTTTCCGTCGTAACAGCACCGAACACAAATAATCAAGACAAAAACCTGACTTATTTCAATTCATTCATTCTATCTCATAAAATTACCAGGCTGCAGAATATTTGTTGAAAGCAAAAACACCACCACCTCCTTCAATTTCAATTCCCATAGCTTGCTCCACCCTCAGGGAACACCACCACCAAGAGAATCCTTCCTTCTTCCTTAACTTGCAAGAAACAGAGCAACTCCTGAGGATGCAACCAAGTAGTAGTGGCAGTGGTAGTGGCGGTAGTGGTAACGGTAGGGGCGGTGGTGTTGCCAGATTCCGTTCAACTCCAGCGAGCTGGTTAGAATCATTATTTGTCAAGGAGGAAGTGGAAGAAGGAGGAGGAGGAGGAGGAGAAGGAGAAGAAGATCCGCTGGCCTTGAATAGCAGCAGTAGCATCCACCAGGTGGGATTCACTCAGCTTCTTTCCGGTGACACGAGCGGGGTTTTCCGCCACAATAGTTCTCCCGCCGATTTTGTATTGGACTACTCTCAACAATACGTATCCTCCAACTACGACTACGACTACGACTACGCCTACGCTTCTCCGGATAACAGCAGCGCCAGTAATCCAATCCCGCAGGTTCAAATCAGTTATTAGTTACTCCCTCTTTTTGTTACTTACTTAATTCATGCTATTAAATATTAATTACTTGATGTCTTTATTTTTTTATAGGAAATTAAGCAGAGAGAGGTGAAAGTGGAGAATAAGATTATGAAGGACTCTGTGCCTTGGAAAGTTCGGGCAAAGCGTGGCTGCGCTACACATCCAAGGAGTATTGCTGAAAGGGTAAGTTCAATCTTGCCATATATGTGTAGCTGCAGTAACACATTTATCAAATTCTCTTTCGAAAGTGTTCTCTACTTAGAATTCGCGTTCTTGTTGCTTCTTTTTTGGATTCTCATGGTGCAGGTTCGGAGGACGCGTATCAGTGATCGGATCAGGAAGCTGCAGGAACTTGTGCCGAATATGGATAAGGTTAATGTACTTTTCATCTTAATCCACTATCATTATCAAATAATTTACTTCTACTGCTGTTAACCTGACATTTTATGCTTTTGCAACTGCCTTAATTATACTGAGATGAAACAGAGTTATGTAAATATTTTTACTTTCATGTAAATGAAATGCAGATAAGTTTTCTGTCAAATAAAGGTATAAAACAAAGTGTGAACTTAGGATATGAAAAAAAAAATTGTTAACCGACTTTTTTCATCTAATAATCGGTTAATAATTTATCTTTTCTTGCCAAAAATTACAACTCAAAACTCTTGCTCATTTACTAATACGTTGGCTGGTTAGAAAAAAAAAAAAGGAAGGATTTTTCCAATCAAAACCATCATTTGGTGTATTAGATAATCAGAAAGATAAGAGTATGGGATGGAATGGAGCAGAAAGGATCTTTTATGGGCACAAATACTGCATTATCTATGTGTGTCAGCCATTTACCTTTTTACATTGTAAAGTGGATTGGGAATTTTGGAACAAACTTATATGGTTTCAAGGGGAGGCACTTCCTTTCCTGTCACTTTATAGAGGTTTGGATAAATGCAAGAATAAAGTAGCTATGTGGGACTCTGCAAATTTTGCTGGAGCACAATGCTATTAGAGTTTTGAAACATCTGCTCCAGCTAAATATACTTCACGTTATAGGCCCCATTATGTTCTGTTGTGTTTTTCTTGGGAGTTTTTTGTCTGTTATTGTCTATTATCCCATTTCAAATATAGACAATGGTCCACAAGCATATATGTATCAATTTATGTTATTGAAGATACATGTTATATAGAGTTGGTTTGTGGTTTGATGTGGTGATGGTTTGGTTCTTGTAGCAAACGAATACTGCAGACATGTTAGATGAGGCAGTAGCTTATGTCAAGTCTCTACAAAAGCAAATTGAGGTACACTTTCTAATTTTATATTTTGATTAAATCTTATGCCCCTTGTGAGTAGAGCAGTAACTTCAGATTTGAGAAACTTGTAACATATATTGCAGGAACTATCTGAGCAGCAACGGAGGTGTCATTGCATGGTTCAAAATAGTTAAATACAAGTAGATTGCGTGTCATTGCATGGTTCAAAAGAGTTAAATACAAGTAGATTGCTTTGTGTTTCGCATATTCGTAGGATTCAGAGTTTAGATATAATGATGAAGATCATGCAAAGTGGTTTCTGATTCTTTAATACCTGAAAATACCACTGTAGTAGCGAGTTCCCTGATGAATTTAACTTCAATAGAGAAGTCCCTTTCTTTGCTTTTAATATAGTGTTGCGCCATTTGTATAGTTGTACATCATTACACTTAATTAATGCTTAAAGTTTTCTTGCTATATTATGACACTTGCTTAAATGTGAATTTTCTGCATCCGACCAAATTTGTGACACTTAATAGGGACGAAAGCCCAAACCAAGGGTCAGAGATTGAAGGTAACGTAACCATCACTTTATTTAAACCATGATCCATGTTGTGAAAGCTCAATTCCAGATATAGCACATTGAAAATATGCAATAACTTGAGGGGAAAAGACACTATATTGTGAAGTACTTCATAAACATATATGCGTGCCTATGAAAGATACAAATCTAGAGATTGACTACACTAGTCATCACAAACATTTAAAAAAAAAACACACATTTACAAGCATGTATCATCACAGGAAACAAACAACTACTGCTAAGTTTTTAAACTCGACATGTGCCGTGAATACGCTGAGCCAAATAGACAAGATGCCAAGTAAGAGACATGAGAGTCATGATGTTTAGGATAGAGGAGTATGTATTCAACTTCTTCAGGTTCTCATTAAGCTTGATAATCTTTGATCTGAATGCATCCTGCTCTACAACACCGCGTGTAGGTGTTGCTGCTCCTGATGCAGCAGTAGCCGGGGTGGTGGCGCCATTTGTGCCGGTTTCTTTAGGATCAGAAGTGCTGCGCTGATGATGATGTTGATGCTCCTCAGTTCTGCTACGCTCACCAGTCATATCTTCTCTTCCCCTTCCTTCTTCTTTCTCCAGTTTCATCCTTTCAAACATCATCTGATCATTAAAAAGAAAAACTGAATCAAGATCATATCTCAAAATCTTCACTATAACGATTATGATGTCAACAAGGTAAATGTTGATCCATATATAAAAAAATATGCAATAACAGTGAAAGGACTATGTAGCGAGTTATATACCTTAGTAGCCCGAGGTTCCAAGTAAACAGAATTGGCAAAAACAGTGAAAAGCGAGGCAAGAAGGTTGTAAGCTTGCAATGTCTCAGCTTTGTGGGAGACCACCTTGGTCCTATGGCCAAAGACATGGCCCACCATAGCCAACCCAATACTATAAGCCATAGCTTTGAAATACACAGGGTATATCTTACTCTGCACCACAGCAAATTGCTGTCTGGGCATAACCCTGGACAGCACGTAGCTTGAGAAGAAAGTAACCCAAACACACAACCCATAAGCAGTTGCAAACCCCAACAAATCAGCCACACCCATCAACGAATCCAAAGTGTCCATTGATCCCAAATAGCCACCAACAACTCGCTTCATCGCTCCCCGAACCCCTGAAAGCCTATCATTCCCTTCAGACACGTTCCTAACCACATCACCCCTGAGGGTTTGCCCATGTTCCTTTGCCTTCTCCACAGCTTCTTTTGCATACTCCTTCCCATCCTGTGCTTTATCCGAAACAGTTTCTTTGGTCTTCCCAACTGCACTTGAAACGGTGTCACCAACCTCACGCGCCGCCTCTTTCTTCTTCGCCAGAGACTCTCTCTCGAGGTTGATCACTTCATGCGCCGTGTCCTTTGCCTTCTCCACCGCGCTTGCTATCTTATGCTTGCACTTTCCGTAAGCGTCGCAGATGAGGTCCTTGGAAGCGTGGAGAAACGCCGCATCGTGCGGTTGCGACGATATTCCTTGTCCCACGTTAGGGAGAACCGACGCCGCTTCCTTTATCTTGTCCTTAGCGGCGTTGAGGACACCACCGCCGGTGTCGGAATCGACGTTCTGCTCCGGCGAGATTGAGATTTTGGTGTTGTGATGACCGTCTTGATCGAATTCAACGACGACAACCCTGTGGCCTTCTTTGACAATGGTGCTTGCCGCTTGCTTCTGATCCGCGGAGGGTGGCGGAGAGAAGACGCCTGCTGCTGCAAGCGAAGTGAGTAAAAGACTCAGCGCTAAGACGTTCATCATTGTTGTTGATGTTGGAAGATTAAAAATGGAGTTTGAAGGAGCAATGATGCATGTGATGGTGTTGTATATACGATGGCGCAGATTGGAGATTGGTTTCGGTATTTGAGAGCATGTGGAAGACGGTGGCTTGCAACAGTGCAATGTAACTGCCACGTTGCATGGAGAAGTGGAATCAGGTGTTGACACGTGTCCTTGTTGTATATGAGATCGCCACGTAAAGCTTGTCGTGTCGAGATCAAAGGACTCTGTTTGGTGTGGCTGCTGCTTGACGAGTGTAGAGTGCACTACAACATTCCACTCTTTTCTTGGATGAATGGATTCTCTCCCCCTCCGTTTATCTTTCATTCTTTCTAATGGGTTTATTCGATCACGAAATTTCCATGAATAATTTGATATATTTTATTTAGTTCAACTTTAGGATTATTTTCATGTACACATCAAAATTCACCATTAAAATTAACATAATATATTAAAATATAAAATATATTTAATGTATAACTAATTTTAATATGTAAATAAAATTTTTATTTAATTTAATATATTTGGCATAAAATTTTAAGTTAAAAATCAAATTAATACCTGAAATTTAACTTAAATTGATCCCTAAAATTTATAATTACTTAAAATGATTTTCAATTTTTGTAAGCATAGCTCAAATTGACTCTCAGTCTTATCTCCATTTACCTTTTACCTACGTAAATCGTTCAATGACATAATAGATATATGAGACAATGTTATTTTTTTTATTTTAGGATAATAGAGACAAAATAACGTCATTTGAAGCTCATGATAAGTTTTTCCTCCATTACCCTCCAACTTATTGTCTCTTTATACTCTTTTTTCTTTTCGCATTTAGTGTCCTTATTACCCTACAATAAGAAAAACAACGTTGTCTTATATCTCAATCATGTCATTTAATGATCTACGTAAACAAAATGTCGTTGGAGACGAGACTGAGGACCAACTTGAGTTACGTTTGCAAAAATTAAAGACCATTTTGAATAATTATAAATTTTAGGGACCAATTTTAGTTGGAGCTCAAATTTCAATGGCTAATTTAAGTTTTATCTCATAAAACTTTTCTAGAGAAAGTCCTAGTTATTTTTATTTTCTTATCTTCGTTCTCTTCTTTTAAAATAATATAACAATAAACTTTTTTTTAAAATAGCTGGATTTTTTAATAAATTTAATAAATATTGGTTTTACTGATGTGAGCACGAATTTAAAAATTCACGATTTTAGGTGCATGTTACTTAATACCGATTTGGGTCAATCGTTTTGGCAATACGAACAAGAACAGACCCATTAACAGGAGGGAGGGGTCACTTGCCCCTTTGAGATTTAGAATTCTTTTTAAAAAAATTGATGATATATATGTATCCCACTTAAAAAAATTAATTGCCCTATTATTTTATTTAAATCCTCTATTTTTTTTTATATTCTTATTTTTCATAATTTTTGTTATTACTGAATCAATTTCAAATAAATAATAAGATTTAAATCTCTTATTGATCAATACATGATACTCAAATTCCTAATATTAATATGATTAAGTGCAATAGTACAAAAGTTTTATTATTTTTCAATTTTAGTCTCCCACTCCGCACTCTTTCGCTCTCCACATTTTTCATAGTCTATAATTCATATTTTATTATTCATTTTTGTGATTTTTAATTACAAATTTCAATTTAAGTATTCGACAATTTAGGTGTTAATCTATTTTTTATTATCTCAATAGCTTCTTATATTTTATTTTATTCTCAATTCATTAATTCTTATTTGTTTTATCATTATTTTGCATTTTTAAATATGAATGTTATTTTGGTGTGATTACATTTTTTGTGTTAGTTCAATCAATATACTAATTAAGAAAAATCAGTTGTTAATATTTTTTTTATTCTAATAACTAATTCACATTTATATTTTGTCCCTTAAATTAATATTTTTTTTATAGTAATATATATTATTTTTCACCTATAATATAAATTTTCTGGATCCGTCACTGAATACACATGTGTCAGCACCGTGATAAGTCACAGCCTATTTGACAGACCTTAACACGCTGCCTAGCCCATGTTACGACATTAAGTTAAAACAGATTTGGCTAGCCTATGTTAGCCTTCGCAAGTATAAATAGGCGTGTCCCACTCCAGCACTATTCTTTACCATTCTCTTCCACTTTCCTCAACATCCTTTATTCCCAAACCTTTCACTTTTTTCATCCACATTATTGTTGCTATATTTTCACGAGGAAAAAGGGAAGAGAGGTGCACGAGGCGCAACACACGAAGGCGGGGATAATGCGGGTGAGATGGAGCCGGTGAATTTGCATAGATTGAATGACACATGACACATAGCAGGAGCGCATAACGCCCAGGTTGGTGGAAATTTTGAATTTATTAATTATAATATTTATGTAAAATATGTAATTATAATAAATTTATTAATGTTTATATATTTAAAATGCATTTAATTCTTTTTGAATATCTATGTCATGTTAATATTTATTTATTTATTTAAAATAGTTTGGATGTAATATTTGTTTATTTGTTAATATTTATTTATGTAATATTTGTCTTTATGTCTATATGTAATATGTGTTTATGATATGTCTTTATTTATTTATTTAAGATTTAATAATAGTTTGTTTATATCATTAGGATGTGGCTTATTATTTGGGGTTTCGCACAAACGGCGTGCCTGTTGGGGATGACTCCTTCCAATCTCCGTATAACCTTGCAATCGCATTTTGTTTCGCAATTCACACTTTTCTATACGACGGCTTGAAGTGGTAGCTTTGTTGAATTGAACTTTGTAAAACTGCAATTTTGATGGACGAATTAAACTTGATCGTAGGTAGTATGAAGTCACATATCAAAGTGCTATCGAGGTACGCATGGTCTGCTAACATGGAAGGTGCAAGACAGGAGTGTGGCGCCGAAACCTCCGAATTTTCCTGTTGCAAAACGGAAAATTATCACCAAACATAAGTCAATTAGCATTTCAACAAGATTAACAACACAACATGTACCAATAACCAAGGTTTATGCGTAAAGACACGTGTATGATCTAAGGGCATCCCGCTTGGTATTGCTTGTAGCAGCACACATATTTGTATTGATCTGACTCTAAAACTCTGTGCTCGGCTGCCCGTCGGATATTATAGTTCTTCACAACCATGTGCACAGCTTGTCAGGAACTAAAACGACGCTCAACCATAAATTCCTCCCCTCCATCTAGGTTGATGTGTAATCATTTCCCCTCCAAAATCATCTTTAGGCTCCTCCTGCTGACATCCAAGTTCAGCGTGTGGAAGCACTACAAAAAAACGCGCTCGTTATCGGAGAATTTATCGATGGAATTTGGAGCGGACATTACTGGAGAAAATTTGTGGGGGGGGGGGAGATTTACCGGCGAATTTTATAATCTGAAGCAAAATTCGCTGGTAGCGCTTAATAATAAAGAAATCACTGTCTTTTTTTCCACTCCCCATTTTGAACCCTAACTCAACTCTCTCTCTTCTCTCTTCTCTCTTCTCTCTCATCACTACCCTACTCACTCTTCCTCTGTGCCGGCGAAAACAGCTACCACCGCCGACCGCACCTCTTCCCCTTCTTCTTCTCCTTGTTCTATCTCTCTCTTACTCCACGTCTTTTCTGCTCCAGCGCCATACCCAACACCGAGCCTCTACGCCGCCGCCCTCTGTGCTTGCGACAACAACCTCCATCGCGCCACTGGCCCTCTCTGTCTCTCTTCTCTCCACTGCGTCACCGGTCTCTACCATTAGCCCAGTCGGTGCCATCGAAAACCGTCGCGCCTTCCACCTCTCGTCGCCGCCATGGCTCTTCATCTGCTGGCTGAACTGCGCACCGCTACATCTCTCGCAGCCCCTGCCTCTGCTTCGCACCGGCGCACCTCCCTGCTCCTGTGTTCTCCACTGCTGGCATAACCACTGCCCTCTCTCCCCTGTTAAACTTGGTTCTCTTGTTACAGGTTTCAGTTTTCACTCTATTTAATTTTATTTTCTATTGAAGTAATTTAGGTTTGGTTAGAGGTTCTTGATTTGTGCAATTTGATGAGTATTTATATGTTCCTTTCTATGTTAGTCTAGTATTTTCTTTGTGGAGAAAAAAAATTAGAATAGAGAACGAGATTACCAAGATAAATGACAACATAGAATCACTAATAGATTCAGAAATATCAGATTCAAGCAATAAAGAATGCATAATGAGGTGCATACA
>JASCZI010000395.1:24121-41351 GCA_036250425.1 Stylosanthes scabra
GACTATGGTATTTCATTTATTAAGGATTGGTTGCTTTGCATTCAATAATTTATCTAATTAATTACAATTTTCATTTGAAATGATGGTTGTTTTATAAGTTTGTGAATCAAATGTGTTGCCAATAGATTTAATTAGTTGATATTAATGTTTGGATTGTTTTAGAAAGTTGAGGATTCTATGCTAATTTGAAGTTATTAAGATGGAGCTTATTGTTGAAATAGGATGGAGCTACTTTAAATCACTTGATTTTTCTGTATGAAGCTATTAAGTATGTTGAGGATATGATTGAGAGGGGAATCGTGTTAGCCTCTTCTATATTTTTTATAATTTTTTTTTAATTCTGCCAATGATATTGGGGGAATTACCGGCGAAAAAATTTCGCCGGTAAAAATCCGCCGGAAAATCTGCCCGTAATACTGAAACCGAATTGGCCATCAAAATTATGTTATCGGCAGATTTTTCCGGCGGTAATTACCGGCGGAATTTAAAAATCCTCCGGTAACAATTTACCTGCGAGGTTTTTACCGGCGGAAAAAATTTGCCGGTAACATTGAAAACGGCGAAAATCACAAAAAATCTGTCGGTAAATCTGCCGGTAACGACCGCATTTTTTGTAGTGAAGTGACTGCTAACTGAGGACAAGTCAAGTATAGCTGCTGGCATGGGAAGTAAAAAACTACGAACATGTGAAGTCTCATCAACAAACTCGACCCCGTCGAAGTTCTCGCTTGATTCTTCAATCTCACCCATGAATTCTTCATCGGATCCATCGTCTGAGTTAGAATCCAACTCTATGGACACTTCCGGTGCGGCGATTCGGAGTGGTGGTGCAGCTATTGCACTCGGAGGGGGTGGCCTTGAGCTGGATGGACCACCTTCGGATCGAGCCACGTTACGTGTCTCAGCTAGAAGCTCCATCATTTGGTGTGGCTCGTACCTGTGATGCAGATTGAACATGGCACAGACATAGTCATCGCCTTCAATCCAGAATAGGTTGAACTTGTATTCTAAGGGCGGCAAGATGTCTAAAAGCATGTGCACAATTTGCCTCACATACTTCAAACCAACTACCCTCCATCGTATGCAAAATGATATGCTTCAGCTCATCCAGCGTATCAACGCGTTGGATATAGAACAATATAGGATTTGGACTGGCAAACCCAATACTATCTACATCCCTATCTACATCCCTTTTGAGCTCATTGACGGGATATAGCGTAGCCACAATCACATTGGGATTTGACATGCCTTTATGAAAAGAAATATAAGAATGGGAGAAGAGAGAAGTTTGGTGGTGATTGTGCATTATGGACTTCCCCCAAAGGTTATTTTATAGACCCCCGGTTCACCCTAACACGAACTCGCCAGGTCCATTATAGTTAACACGGGTTAGGCAGGTGCATTGCCCATAACACGAGCTAGCTATCAATGTGTTACGTAACAAGGGCTAGGAAGCTGCGTTATCCCTACCACGCAGGAACCAGCCCCGTGTTATGCATGATGCAACGAATTTGACCATCCATAACATGGGCTTGTCATGACCGTAATACTTAAAACACTCACAATGAGAAAATCAAGCCCGTGTTATGTAACGAGGGTCTAAAATTATAAATATTTGATTTCATGTCCAAATGAGTAAATTTATTATTTATTTAATTTATTTAAAAAAATCGAAATATTTAGATAATTTAACGCATTTAGACACACTTTAAATAGTAAATACACTAAAAAACTAATAAATTTTTAAAAAATAGCTAGGAGAAACATTTATCATCATAGGCTCATAGTTTTTATTATTTTCTTTAAATGTATTACTCAATCTCATTAGCATAATGGGAAGTATGTCCAAATAAACTAAAAAAAAAAAAAATAAGAAAAAAGTTTATTTATATATGATAGTGCAATAAGTTTATTTTATTATTTTCTTTAAATGTATTACTCAATCTCACTAGTATCTTGGAAACTTTGTCTTAATAATTTTTTTTTTTAAAAAAGAGAAATATTTATTATGATAGTGTGAGTTTTTTTTACCATTTTCTTTAGTTGTATTACTCGATCTCACTAGTATCTTGGAAAGGACACATATATAAATAGATAGTAATAACCAGAGAACCAGAATTTTAATTTTAAGGGATTAAATTTTTATAATCGAACTTTTTTAAAAAATTTATATTTTTTAGTTTTAATTTTATTAGTTATAATTAACTTAAAGAATTGTTAGAGGGTATTTCTTATAAATACTAACCAATATTTTATTTTTGTTCTATTAGAATTTAAAATTTAAAATTTAATTTTAAAAATTTAGAGTTTATGATTATAGAATTTAACCAAATACTATATTATATAAATGTTATACGCATAAAAATATATTTGCTAGCCAAATATTAGCTCAAATTACTAAATTTTATTGATCATAAATATTTTTTATTAACTTATTATTATTTATAAAATTATTTATTGAAAAAAACTACATGAATTTTATACCAAAATTATGTTGCAGCATATGCATATATAAGTAGTAGAATATTGGGGGGATGCCCCTGCTGGTCCTACCTGGCTTTGCCACTGGTAAAGTGGTAATAACCATACATTCATATTATCAAACTACATTTATATCCGTTATAATCAAATGAAATTTATATTTATAATCATAGTTTTAATGATATAATAAAAATAATTAATTTTAATATATTGTTAATATAAAATATAATTTTACATATATATTTAACTACGAATATATCCAATTACAAGTACTATGTCGATAAAAGTAATTATTTTTAATATATACATTATATAATCATCTAAAAAAATAAATATGATTAACGAATTATATAAATATTTTATACTATTGTACATCAAAGTTAAACTCTAACAGAATTATTTCATATACACATCTAATTACATATCACATCCGTGTAAAGTAGTTAATTATGATTATCATTTATTAAAACACTAAACATAATTAAACGACTATTTCTTTAAGATTACAAACATGTATTTATTGATGAAAAAAATAGTTGGTTATTATAAAAATTCATTTACAACATGGACCCATGTATTAATATAGAGAAGAAGTTTAAGGAACTAATCTCTTCCAAGCTAATAGGGAACCAAAGCTTCTTTTTTTGGTTTTCTTTCTTTCTTTCTCATTAGACCGGCGCCGCCACCTCATCGACTACCACCGCACCGCCAACTCATCAACCTCCACCTTTCTATTCGCAACTCTGTCTCAAGTGTAACAGATCTGTCTTCTTCCTCATTCTTCTTCCTTTTTCTCCTCCTTTTTCCTCATTCTTCTTCCTTATTCTCCTTTTTCTTTTTTCTATTCCTTCTTCTTCTTTTTTCTTCTTTGTGTCGTAGTAGTAGATCTGTTTCCTTCCTTTTTCTTCTTTTTCTTCCGATTTTCTTTCTTCTTCTTCTTCGTGTTGTTGTTGTGGTGTTGCGGTTGTGGTGGTGGTGAGGTGGTTGTTGTTGTGGTAATTGTGGTGTGGATGGTGATTATTGTTGTTGAGGTGGTGAGGTTGTAGTGGTGAGATGTAGTTGTGGTAGTGATGGTTGTTATTGTGGTGATGGTGGTTGTTGTTGTGGTGATGGTAGTGTTAGTGCTTCTATTGGTAATGGCAGTGATAGTGAGTAGGTTACAAATGATAAGATGTTTTGTTTGAATGATAATCTCACTTAGTTTCGGATGATAAGTTGTGCTTTGTTTTTTATGATAATTTTGTTAAGTTTTGAATGATAATTTTGTACAGTTTTAGATGATAACTGTTTTTAGTTTCGGATAATAACTATTTTTAGTTTTGAATGACAACTTATAATTAGATTTATTAGCTCCCTAATATTGATTCCCTAGCACACTCTTATTTTTAGTTTTGGATGACATTAATTTTATGTGAACACGTGGTTTTACTAACCAAGTTCAATCAAGTCATTTATTTTTATGCTAAATAGAAAATTATTTCGATGTCAAATAAAACTTTATTTATGTACAATTTTTTATACTATTTGATATAAAAATAATATTCTATTTAGCATAAAAATAAATCACTTAGTTGAACTTGGTTAGTCAAAACCACTTGTTCAAATAGAATTACCCTTATTATTAATTATATACTAGTAGACTTAGCCCCTGCACACGGGCATAGACACAGGAAAGTAATTATCAATGTAACCTAATGAAATGCTTGAGATAACATTGATAGTTTTCAACCACAATTCAAGGAGCAGAAAATATTAAAGCATGAAGAATACTAACAACAATAATAGTCCACTTAAAAATTATTCGATATAAGAGAAACAAAAAAGTTGTATAAAATGCATTATTAAGTAACTATTGCGCAATAATGACAAGTTTAGAGTATGGTGAACTAATACTAATCAAATTAGTGTGACCAGTTGCACCCAAAAAAAATTAGTGTGACCAGAAAATATAATAAAAAATGAGGTCGAATATAGAAAAAAAAAAGGACAATAAAACAGAACTATCATCACAAAAAAGGAAAAGGTGGACATTCAAAAGCAAGACATGAAATGAATTTCTTCGAGGTCAGAAACTCATTTCGATCAATACATATAAGATTAACTTTACATTTTACCATCTCCAACACAAACATGAATCCAATGGAATATGAAGAAAGTTAGAAAGACAAACAAATCAGAACACCTGAAAAATATGAAATAATGCTTAAAAATGGTACACTGAATAAGATCGATAGGTTAAAAGAAATGCAATGTAATATGCAAAGTGCTACAACTATTCAATTAATTCTAATACAGCATTCAAGCTATAGATAATTCTAGCAAAGCATCTAAATAACTATAATCAATAAATTCAATTCATTAGCTTTCCTATCAATACTGCCACTGCAAATGAATATTGCCTCCCAAGTAGACAGAGCAATGGATAAAGATCAAACAGTCAACAACTTTGTAGATAGACATCTACATACCAAGGTAGCCATTGGCAGCAAAATCAGCACATATCATCTACTTTGTAGATAGAGCAATGGATTGTATGCACACAAGCAAACCTGATTTTTCTGAATGTCAATCATCTCACCAATAAAACCAAATTTATTGCCTTCCTCTTTTTAAGTTCAAATCTGTAAATCAACATTCAAAAAACAGATATTCTCTTTCATGCCTAACATCAACTTTACTACACTAAAATGACAAGAAATCCAACAAATAAAACAATTAACCACCCAGTTAACTTACATTTCCAAATCTAAATTAACTAACTTAAAACAGGTTTGATTAGCCTTTAAAGCTAAGGTGTTCCAAAACAAGAAGATGCAAGTTAAAAACACACCTCAGATATAAAAACTACCCCTTCCAAAAAATAATACAAAAATAGAAGGGAAAAAGAAAATGAATTGAACTTTAAAAAGAAAGATTTTTTTTGCCTACTCACCAAACAATACTATAAGCACCTCTTCCAACAGGGAGGGACATGCTTTGTAGAAACCTCAAAGACGTTGCCATAGATGTTGTATTGAACATAGCATTCACCATGAGTGGGTACACCTTTTATGCTATGCTCAGCTGAATCAGGTTACATCTACATATGAATATTAGTAAAGACTCTTCAAAAATCATACCCAAAACCAAGAATGGAAAAATGGGAAGAGACCCACTATAGAAAATGGGGTCAGAGTAAGAAAGGAACTAACTTTGAGGATTTTGGCATTTTGATTTTGAAGACCGCAGAGGAAAGACACACAAGAAACAAAGTGCTTTTCACTGTTTTTTTTTTTTTTGGGTAATTTTTTTTAGCTAGATATTTTTATACTTGTAATTCCTCTCCCTTAGACTATGAAACTGCTACATAGTTTGCAAAAAAGGCCTAAATAGTTTAGACTCTTGTTAACCATATATAATAGCATGTCAAGGAAATGGCAAGAGTTCATGCTGTTTTATATAGATATGTGAGATATGATAAATTAACATGAAACAAAAGATAAGATATCAAAAAGGGTTGAGATGAACTAACAGTATTTGTATTGTTTGTGCTGCCACAAGTAGAACTTGAATAAGAAGCATAAGCAAAAGAAACAACTTGCAGCATTGTTTCATTATTTATGATGCTAAAAGTTATTATGTCTTCTGATGATGAATAGAATCGAACCTTTTTTGTTTCAAATGGAAGCAAGACAAGGATCATTAAATAGAGGAAAACAATACACAACAAAGCAGAACCTCTTAACCCAAAATGAAGCAGTTGGTAGCAGTAGAAATGATTAAGATAAATTTAACAAGCAAAGGTAGAAGCGAACACTGAAATCAATTGAAAAAAATGTCCCATAGAAAAAGGGTGTAGAAGTGATATATACCAGGAGGACTATTTCATGAATGTTCTATGATGACAAGAAAGTATTAAGTTCCTTCACTATGTAGAAGGTACTGCAACCACTTGTTTTCCTTTTATGATAGTTATTGTTAGAGTATATTTAGGAATTAGAATTAGCATATTCTATATTTATGTTAGAGTATAATTAGGAGTAAATTAGGATCAGTTTGCATCATTTGTGATATTATGCCTTTTATTATTTTGATTCTTCTAGCATCTATAAATACCCTTGTACATTGTATACTTCTCATTCAGAATACACAAAACACTTTCTTTAGATTACTCTCTTGTTTCTAACATGGTATCAAGAGTTTAGGTTGTTTTTTTCCTCATGAATCATTAGTTTCTCATCAGTTTTTCTCCTTCAAACACCTCTCTTTGCGTTCGTTTTTTGGCTCTCTCCAACGATTTGGTTCGTCACCGCCCTTACCATTACCTTCGTCTTGACGTCACGAGTCCAACGAGCCAAGACTCGTCACCAGAAGTCGCCGCACGCGCCGCCAGAAGGTCCCTGGTTGATCTTCTTCGTTTCTCCTCCAGAAGCTTCAGTAGCCGTTCGATCTGTGGCGCTGATCAACGTTCCAGATCGTGCCACGTGTCGTTCAACCAGCGCCCTTCTCTGACCCATTTGCCTAACCCGTGAATTGCTCCGCCCGGCTCGCTGACCCACGTGCTGCTCCGCCCGACCCACCTCTCTGACCCACGTGCCTAGTCATCCCTGACATGTTCCACAGTGATCTGCAGACGCTGCCACATGTCATCGGTTGCTGACGTGGCCGCTGAGGTGGCTGCTGATGTGTCATCTCGGTGGGACCGTTCCTAAGTTTTTTTGATGTGCTCTTTTCAATTTTGGCCCCTGTTTTCTCTGTTTCTGCACTGAATTTACAATTTCTACTCCTCTTCTTTCTTGCTTCACCTATTATGGAAAAGCCAGATATTTTTCAACCTATTCCAGTTATCCTCAACGGCTCAAACCATGCTCATTGGGTTGAAGTCATGAGAGGTTTTCTTAAAAGACGAAAATTATGGCGCTATATGACCGGTGATATTGTTTGTCCTGTTAAGTCCACTGTCGCTACCACATCCGCCGATGGGACCTCCAAATCCACGGAGGTTGTTGAGAAAGACTTTGCTGACAAGTTGGAAGATTGAGATAGTAAGAATCATCAGATTATTACTTGGTTTCGCAACACTTCCACTCCAGGTATTCATTTACAGTTTGGGCGTTTTGAAATTGCTAAGCAGGTATGGGATCATTTGGCAAAACATTATACTATCTCTGATCTCTCTCATCAGTACCAACTGCTAAAGGAGCTTCATAGCCTTAAGCAGAAACGTGGTCAAGCAGTTTTTGATTTTCTTGCTCAAATGGAAATTGTTTGGGATCAATTAACCTCTTGTGAGCCTGTTCTTAAAGATTCCACCGATGCTAAGGCATATGAGGATTATCGCAACCGCACACGTCTCATACATGGCTCTTACTGATGATTATGAGCCAGTTAGAGCTTCTCTTCTTCATCAAAATCCTTTGCCTAGCCTTGAAGATACACTTCCTCGCCTTAAGTCCGAAGAGACTCGTCTAGGATTCACTCGCTCAAAGAGTGACCATGTTTTTGCTGCCACTGACAAAAAGGGTAAATTTTGTCGCAACTGTAACCGTTCTGGGCATTCCTTCTCAGAATGTCCCTCTATTGAATGTCGTAAATGCAAACAGAAGGGACACATTGGCCCTAACTGTCCTAAACTATTCTGTCATTATTTTAAGCTCATGGGACACCTGTCACTGCCTACCCTACTCGCCCACCACGTTCAGATCAGAACAAGTATCACTCTCGTCCCAACTACTCTCAGAGTGTGCCTGCTTCTACTGCTGCTGCTGCTACTGCATCCACCAATCCTTCTTCTGTCAACTCACCGTTTGTCTCTCCATCCGACATTGAGTCTCTTTTTAAACAACTTTTCTCCTTTTCTGGTAATACATCTGCTGCTCTTTCCACTCTTTCAGGTAATTCTAAATGGTATTTTGACTCTGGTTGCTTTAATCATATGTCTCCTTTGCGTCCTCTCTTCTTGTCTCTATCTACCACTACAAATGCACCTTTTGTCAACACCGCTCATGGTTTACTCTCATGCTACCCATAAGGGTCTCATTTTATAGTCACATCTCAATCTCCCTGATACTTATTTTATTCCAAAGTTAAACTTTAATCTTATCTCTGTCGGTCAACTTGTTGATCTCGGTTTTGATGTTAATTTCTCTGTTTTTGGTTGTCGTGTGTAGGATTGTCGGACGAGACGGGTCATCGGGACTGGATGTAAGGTCGAAAGATTGTTTGAGCTTGAGACCCTTCATGTTCCTTCTACTAACCTTTGTGTTGTTTCCTCTCCTTCTATTTTTCACCTATGGCATCGCCGCCTTGCCCACAGCTCATTGGGCAATTGCGTCCTCTTTTGTTTAAGGGAGTTTTAGGTCAAGTCAATAATGAGTCTTTTGATTGTATTTCTTGTCAAACTACTAAACAACCAGCTTTATCTTTTCATAATAATTCTTCTGTTGTTTGTTCTCCTTTTGATCTTATTCATTATGATGTTTGGGGCTCCGCTCCTACTGCTTCTATGGGAGGGGCTAGATACTTTGTGGTATTTATTGATAATTATTCATGTTTTACTTGGGTTTATTTGATGGCTAATCGTCATGAGCTGCCTCAGATTTATATTAACTTTGCAACCATGATTAAGACTCAACTTTTTAAGGTCATTAAAGTTTTTCGTCGCGATAATGCTATGGAATATCGTGACTCCAAACTTTGAACTTTTCTCGCTGAACATGGTACTTTGTTTGAGTTTTCTTGCCCTGGTACCTCTCAACAAAATGGACGAGTTGAACGTAAACACCGTCATATTCTTGACTCTGTTCGTTCAATGCTTCTTTCTTCTTCTTGTCCTGAGCGTACTTGGGGAGAAGCTGTCCTCACTGTTGTTCATGTCATCAATAGACTACCTTCTTCTGTCCTTGGTAACATTACTCCCTTTGAGCGTCTTTATCATACTTCTCCAGATTATAGCTCTCTTCGTGTTTTCGGTTGTGTCTGTTTTCTCCTCCTTCAGCCTCATGAGCATAATAAACTTGAACCTCAGGCTCGCATGTGTTGTTTTCTTGGTTACGGCACTGAACACAAGGGTTATCGATGTTGGAATCCCATCTCTAAACGTATTCGTATATCTCGTCATGTTGTCTTCTGAGAGCATCACATGTTCTCTAGTTTCTCCACTTTTGAGTCCATTCCTTCTACTCAATCACCGTTTTTCACCGATTCCAATATTGATCTTTTTCCAAGTGATGACACTACATGTTCTATCTCACATCCACCTCTCGAGCCTAGGCTCTTCCGTCTTCTCTACCTCCCGCTGATACCAGACCGGACGATGCTCTTGTTCCTGCTGTCATGCCTCCCTCCTCCACACGTTCTACTAGGGTAAGAAATCCACCTCCTCATCTTCTTGATTATCATTGTTTTTCTAATATTCTTAATCACCATGAACGTAAGGCATTTCGAGAAGCTTCCACAAATCCAAATTGGCAGCAAGCAATGCATGAAGAAATTCAGGCGCTTGACAAAGCATACACTTGGGACTTGGTTGATCCTCCTTCTGATCAAGAGGTTGTCGGTAGTAGATGGGTATACATGATCAAGACTCGCTCTGACGGTTCTATTGATCGTTATAAGGCACGATTGGTTGCTCAAGGATGCACACATGAGTATGGTATTGATTATAAAGAGACTTTTGCTCCTGTTGCTCGTCTCACATCTGTTCGAACTCTACTTGTCATTGCTGCGGTTAAAAAGTGGGCTCTCAGTCAGATGGATGTGAAGAATGCTTTTCTCAATGGAGATTTGAAAAAGAAGGTCTATATGAAGCCACCTCCAGGATATCCTTGTCCGTCTAGCAAAGTCTGTCTCCTTCGTAAGGCCCTTTATGGTCTTAAGCAAGGTCCTCGTGAATGGTTTGAGAAGTTCAGCACCACTATATGCAAACTTGGTTTCACTTGCAGCCCTAATGAGAATGCTCTCTTTATTCGTAAAATTAATTGTGGGGTTGTTCTTTTGCTTCTGTATGTTGATGACATGATAATTACTGGCGATGATGTTGATGGTATCTCTGATCTTAAAGCATCTCTTCATGACACTTTTGAGATGAAAGATCTTGGTTCTCTCAGTTATTTTCTAGGACTTGAGGTCATGTCCACAGATGATGGGATCTATCTCTCTCAAGCTAAGTATGCTTCAGATCTTTTTGCTCGAGCCGGAATTACAGATAGTCGCACTGAATCTACTCCTCTTGAGACTAATTTTTGATTTACTCCTATGAATGACACTGTTTTGGATAATCCTACTTTTTATCGACAGTTAGTTGGTAGTCTCGTCTACTTAACTGTTACTCGACCAGACATCGCCTATCCAGTTCATGTTCTCAGCCAGTTCTTGTCGGCTCCTTGTACTACTCATTGTGCGGCAGTTCTTCGCATTATTCGCTATATCAAAGGAACTCTGTTTCATGGCCTTCATTTTTCAGCACATTCCTCTTTAATACTTCAAGCATACTCTGATGCTGATTGGGCTGGTGATCCTACTGATCGTCGTTCTATTACTGGTTATTGTTTGTTTCTTGGCGATTCTTTCATTTCCTGCGAGCCAAGAAGCAAACATTCACTGCGCGATCAAGTACCGAAGCTGAATATCGTGCTCTCGCTGACACAATTGCAGAGGTTGTCTCGATTTGTTGGCTTCTTGAAGACTTGGGTGCTTCTCAGTCTTCCCCGACTGATGTTTTTTGTGGCAACCGAAGTGCTATTCAGATCGCCCATAATGATGTTTTTCACGAACGCACCAAACATATTGAGATTAATTGTCATTTTGTCCGACAACGTCTCCTTATTGATGTTGTTGGTCTCATAGCGGTTGGAGCCCTGGATCAAACTGCTGATCTCTTCATAAAGGCTCATCATCCTACTCGTTTCCGAACTCTAGTATCCAAACTCAAGATGATATCTTTATCTCCCACTTGAGTTTGAGGGAGGATGTTAGAATATATTTAGGAATTAGAATTAGCATATTTTATATTTATGTTAGAGTATAATTAGGATCAATTAGCATCATTTGTGATATTATGTCTTTATTACTTTGATTTTTCTAGCACCTATAAATACCCTTGTACATTGTATACTTCTCATTCAGAATACACAAAACACAAACTCTCTTGTTTCTAACAGTTATATTATAAGTTAAATAAAAAAATTGAATTATATGATGGCTACAATTAAGGTGAAGGAACTTCCAATATTCAGTACAATTGAACTAAAACTTATTTAAATTCAATCAGAAGAGTGGAGGAACTCCCAACTCCCAAGTCATATGAAATCACAGGATTTAACAGAAAAGATAAGGAAACAACCACGAGGATAGTTAAGAAATCATACTAACCACCCAAGAAAGATATATATTACAATTTCTATGGGCTAGTGAATGAACAAATTCTTAAATGATTTCATTCTGCTATTGTGCCTTTTTTAAAGGAAATCTAACTTGGTAGACAATTCAAGAAATTTAAGATTGGAATTATATAGTATGCTGCATAAGAATTTTAAGATTCACCACATGGATTAGTTTAATAAACGCGGGTGACAAACTGTTGAGTTCAAAGTGTGCTAGATCCCCTAATTAGAAGTGACTACTGAACGAGAAAAGTAAAATAAAATACATTTCAATTGGGAAAAGAAAATAACAAATTCAGTTCCAAGAATAACACAACAAGTTGCCAGCTACATTTAAAAAGCCACTGATTTATATATCACAAGAAGATGAAGTTCTGATAACAACACAACATGTGGCCAGATGAAAAGAATATACTAGAGACAGAGTAACATCATAAACTACTTATCCACAAGCTAACTCCTTAACATGTATGGCATTCAAACATATTGACCCAACTTATTCATTAACCCATTAACTAACTATATAACTGGTACATAACTCCCTTCAAAGAAGTCAACCCATCATCCATCACCCACTTATAAGACCACAAGCATTCCTCCCTTGTCTAAGCGATAGAACTGCATCAACTCGCCCAGGCCAGAAGTTATCGTACCTGAGAAACGTCCCCGGTGAAGAGTCAGACGATGTGTATCCCCATGCTGATCCATGAAGAGAAGGCAGGTTCCGAGGCGGCGGCGATACCGCGTGTAAAAGACATGAGGAATCACCGCAACACCCTGCAATCCCCATTAAAATAAATGGGGGGACAGAAGCGAAAGCAAAAAAAAAATTAAAACTGAATCAGACGAACAAAAATGCATTCTAACAAACAGGAGCAAACATTGATATGCAACAAATTTTATACCCACCGCGTTCCGAGGGAGATTCAAGGTGAAAGTTCACCGAGCAAATTGTGCAGCTGAGCTCGGAACTTTTAGAAGTAAAATCATTCAACCAAACACTAAACCCTAAATACCATTATAATCACACAAGCCACCACCTTGTTGCTGTTCACACACCACAGAGAACAGCACCTGTCCACTCCAATTTATAGCAACAGCAACAGCAAACGCACACTGATGTACAAACCCATCGCAAGTGGCACCGCATACTGCACCTAGTCTGACGCAATGCACTTTGCTGCATCCATCCAAACCGCGAGGCGCTCTGCAAAAGTGAAATACGAAATTTTGCCCGCGCAAGGAAGAGAAGCAGAGGCTGACAGCTCCTGCTTCAGCAACGCGCGATATAACCGAGCTTTCAATGACGGGTATGATTTGAAAGTGTCTGAAAATTAATACATAAAGTACCAAATAATGTTTTATCTGATATTCATTCAATTCAAAAAATATTTAATTTAATTCATTTATTTAAAAAGAACGAAATTATATCAATAATTGATTTTCGCCAACTAAGTGTAATCAAGTGATTTATTTTTATGCTAAATAGAAGAATTTTGATGTCAAATAGAACTTTATTTAGGTGCACTTTTTTATACTATTTGACATCGAAATAATATTCTATTTAGCATTTAGTTACACTTGATTGGCCAAAAGTCCTTGTTCAAATAACTTTGCGCAAATTATATATACTATTGGTTATTTGGTTACATAATTAAATAAATATTTTTTAAAAAAATTAAAAAAAAAATGATAACTTATCTTCTAGTAGCTTCGTCCTCTCTCTCGAGCTTTGCCCTAGCAGAGCCTCCCTTCTCATCTCGTCTCCCCGCCGTTGCCCACTGCCGTCCGACCATCTCATCTTCTGGCCGCTGCAGCCGCCTTCTCTCTGCAGCTCGTCTCGCTCCTAGTCGCATAGCGTCTTAACGGCAGCCACTGTCGCCTCTTCGCGTCTCAGCTTGGATGTCCCTGCCTCGCCACCGTGCCGCCGTCGTCTGTCTCGGCTCTCTCTGCGGATTCCTCTGTCGAAGGTAAGCCACCAAGATTGCTTGGCTTCTTGTTGTTTCACATTTTCAGTGTTCTGTGCCCTTCTTTTTTTTTTTTTTTTTTTTCTAAAAATAAGAAATTGAGAATGGTTTGGTTGAAAAATTACTGAATTAGTTTTGATTTTTAAAAGTATTCACTGTCCAGTTTGGTTAATCTTCTTTAGATTAATTGATTTTTGCTTTTGGTCAAGTTAAATTGGTTAAGACTTAGGAATGTTAAATTGCTGTTGATGCTTGCCTTCTTGCTCAGGAATGTTAAATTATTACAAACTGGTTAGAAATTATTACAAATTGATACTGTCTTCTGTGCCTTATTGCTTAGTTGTAGTAAGATTTGTTACAAATTGATTCTGCATTTTGGTGTCCTGTATGCCTACACTGGGTTTTTGGTGCAGTGATTGTTATAAAAATGTAAGTAAAAACTTGTAAAAATGTATTCCCGAAGAAAAAAAGTTGCTAAGTTGTTGTTATCAAAGGTTAAGGAAAAAGTTTTAAAAATTTATTCACCAAGGAAAAATTTGCTAGCTGTTGTTGTTATCTTGTTATTATCATTATTTTTTAAAGAAAATGATTAACAACAAATTCTCATCCTTTTTCATCTTTACATAGGTAAGTTGTGTATGTATATATATAGTCTCAAGTAAATAAACTGACTTGTGTGTTGTGGTCATGCCCTAATACTATTTTTTCAGAAACATTGTATTGTTGCATTTTGGTTTGCTTTCTTTTCCGGGTTTGCTTTAATCTCAGACTCCTCATTTTACATCTCCTCACAACATTATGTTCTGCTTTCTATTTTCTTCAAAGAGTAAAAACAAACACTGATTTCTTTAAAAAATTTCTTCTGACTTCATATTATGCTATTTCTTCCTCTATATTTCTTTATAGCTCCTCCTCTTTAGACGATCAAGATTTACTTTCCACTGTTTCAACCTGCTTCACATTGCTTCTCCAATGATAGATAGGGATTCTTTTGCAACCTTAATTTTGTTATGATCGTCATTTTCCTGCTTATCTTTGGTAAGAGTTTGCTTCTCTAATCATCCTATTTTCTTCTCTTGCTTTTTCTTTCTTCTAGGCCAGATATGACATCTTCAAGACGGGTTTGTGTTAAGTTGAGACTTGAGAAAGAAGATCTGCTTACAGAGCTGAAGCTGGGGATCCTGCACTCACAGAAGATCTTTGGAGCAAACTAATATCAAAGGTAATGGTGGCCTTATCTCCGATTGTTTCATAATTTACATCTCAAATAGCCATTCTTTATCATCTTTCACATAACTTTTATGATTAGCTGCAAACAAATTTTTTTTTTTTTTTTTAAATTGTTATAAAGCCCTATTTTTCAAATTACCTGTTTCCATTGAATCCAACCTGCATCATTTCCTTCTGTATTATGTTTCTGATTTGTCAAGGAGGGTGATATGTCCAAGTTGGTGTTAGCACTCCCTGATTCTTCAGCTTAGCTATTTCATTAGCTAATTTGTTACCTTCCCTTAGTATCCAGGTAAATCCTGCATTTGGCAATTCATGCATTAAATCAAATATATCCTCTATGATTGACAAAATTTCTGTTATTCTAGTTTTAGATTTAATTGGTTGTTGTTGACTTGAATTGGTTGAAAATTCAACTCTGTGATTTTACTTTGAATATTACCTCTCTTGGATTTGGCTTGTTTTTGCCTTGTAATACTTTGTTCCTACCCTTTTAAATTGCCCACAATGTAAGCTGTTTTGCAAAGTGTAAACTGTATTCCTTACCTGCTACTTGTTTGATTCTTTCTCTTAGCTCTGTTAACCATTTTCCAAAATTTGCTGTTTGTTGATTTGTTGGTATGCATTGGATTGGAGACCCGAACCATGTTCGCTCTTGTCCATTTACTTTGATTTGTTCTACTGTCTCATTTCCCTGCATATAAATTAGAGACACATTAATATTTATTATTTTCTTTTTGTAAATATTTTCATAAGTAGATAATATGTTGTGAATTGCTCTCCACAAAATTATTTTCTTTAATATTTTTTCCAATGGCATTTTTAAAATTATGCATACAAATTCAAGGTTGATAAATTGCATCACCATTTTACTCCAACCAAAAAATGCATGTTTTTTTTTTTTTAAAAAAAGTATTGAAAAAAAATTTAGATTACTTTTATGGTTTTATCTCATAGTCCAGAAAATAAGAGTAATATTCAATAAGTTTTTTGAACTTCGGGTTGAGTACTTTTTTTTGGGCTTCAAGTTGAATTATTTTGATCATTTTGTTCCCTTTGCTTTGTGTGTGTGTGGGTTGGGCTTGTTTGGCCCATACGATGAAGTCCCTTCAAGGTATGCTTGTCTTTCCCATTACGGTTTGTGTTCTACTGCTCTCCTCTCCTCTCCTCTTCTCTGTGGCTGTTGGGATGTTTTTATGAATATTTAATATTAATTACAATTTTGCTGTTTGCTCTGGTAACAGGCTCTCTTTACATAGCTATGTTCTTTACTTCTATGTATATATAAATATTTTTCTGTTTGTAAATCTCAAGTAAATACATTGAATTGAGTGCTATGCTAATAATCGAACTCTATTTTCTATAAATTTCACTGACACACGGTGTCAAATTTAAAAAGATTACAATGCAAAGGACTGTTTATGCAATTTTCTAACTCTTCTCTTAATTGTTTTCTAACTCTATTTCAGGTACTGCAAGGGACTACATACCCAATGTTTGGCATGACATAGACAAATTCAGTTGATGAAATTTAAATCTGCATAGGTAAATTTCTAATTCACCCTATCCAATTCAAAATTGTTTTTATAGAAATATCAAATATGCAGTATTTATAGTGCAGTAGTTAATCTAGAAGCATTTTTAGACAGTTATTCTTAAAAACCTAAAGCCATTCACAGATCAGAATCCCATGGTTAACATAAGTAATGTTATAAGCAATACCTTTTTTTTTAAAGAACATAATAAGTCACATTCAAAATTTAACATGATAAATATTCATAGCGAATAACCATAGTCTTAGATCACCAAATACTCCTAATTCATGTAGTTCTTAAAACCACAGAATTACTTCAAGCATATATCTCTAGACAAAAAAAACATATACGCAGCTAACTAAAAAGAGAGATACTTTTATGCTTATTACACTCCTTCTGTTCGCAGCCATCTAACCCTGCCGTTTCCGTCCTCAAATCCCGTTTCCGCTGTCCAGACCAACCGTTGGCGCAGACACCAGCATATGGAATGGAGCCTTGGGTAATTTCTGTTACTTTGTATGCTCTTCTCATATATGTTTTGGTACTCATATTTGTTTAATCATTTTTGCATAAGAAAAGGAACAACTTGTTATATATATATATATATATATATATATATATATATATATATATATATATACACACACTATAAAAA